>LR990081.1:12001009-12243509 GCA_905147235.1 Erynnis tages | reverse complement strand
TCTTGGAAACACTCAAACGCCCATAGCTCCCAAACGGAAAATCGTAGAAGGCCGGGGTTTTTGACAGGGTACCCGAAATACCCTCCTGATTAAACTGAATACATATTTTTCAGGTTTCAGGGACCTGAAAATTTTCAGGCCTGAAAGCGGAACATCCCGTTGAGGCTCAAAGAGCTCTGTCAGACATCCCAAACCCGAGGAAAATCGGCCCACCCGTTCCGGAGCTATACACTTTCAACCACATTCGGTTGTGGTTTCGGTTGAAACCAATAAAACTTTGAACATCCATATCTCCGGAACCCGTGGAGCTAGAGTACTTGAGTTTGGGCTCGTTATAAAGGTCTCGGGGAGCTCTACACGCTGAACCCAAAATTGAGAGGCTCTACCTAGAGTCAAAAAATTTTCTTAACGTATTTTCTTCTTTTTATTATAAAATTGTATAATTGTTGACTATTGTAAAACCTAGGGTAAGGCATTCATGTTATTGACCATATTCACAGAAATTGCACTCTACTTATATACATTATAAATTTGACAAATTGAAAAGCAAAAATTTAATCTAGGAACTCTACATTGACTGTGTTCTCTGTGTTGCCTCCCTTCGACGCCTCTGCTGGACATACGGGGTATTTTAAATTGACTCTATTTATATAATACTGACCATTTGTTGTTTTACTGTGTATTGCTTTAATTACCCAGCATACATTTATACTTTATTTTTTGACAGAGTTAGACATAAGAAGTAACCTATACATTACTCCTTATACTATATTATTATTTTACAATTTTATTTTATATTGGTCTCTGACAAAGACGGCGGCATAAAATACAGACAAGGGGTAACCTTTTACATTACCCCAATACAGCTGCTGTGCGGCTCTATATATACGCCCTATCAGACCTCCAACATGTTCGGATACAGGACACCATCTAAGCCTCGCAAAACAGCCTCGCAGGACCGGGAAAACGCTGACCGCACTCCTGAAACGGAACCACAGCCACAAAGCTCTTCGGTCCGACGTAGTATTGGGGAGTGGGAAGCAGCAAAAACGCAGGCGCAGACGCAAGCACCACCTATTCTGCCAGCTCGTAATGTGTCTCAAGAAGACACTCCCACTACAACTGGGAATACAAACAAATCCCCCAAAAAACTCGAACCCAAGTCGGACAAAGAGGGAGCCCAGCAAACATCACCCAAAAATACAAAAGGGCCAAACACCACTCCCAAAACAACAGGAGCTACCATCCAATCTCTCCCAAAACAACAAACAGCTGCCGCGAAACCACAGGCTCCATCAGCCATGTCCGCACGACCAGTCAAATTGACTCCCACAACATCCGGGACAAAGAGAACTACCCTCGGCAGAATTGCGGAAGCTAAAGAGTGCGTAGAAAGAGGAAAAACCCTGCTCGGCCAGTCTCGAAACATCAAAACGGAGATAAAAACAGAAGTGGGCAACGTTATACAGAGACTGTTCGAGCTGGTCAAAGAGGGGGAAACAAGAAAATCAGACACACAGACACCAAAAAGCACAAAAGAACACACAGTAGCCGAGGAGTGTCAACAGCCAAATAAACTCGACCAGATCCAGGCTATAGTTGAGTCCAACAAGACGGCCCTCAAAGAAATACAAGATAGTCTGAAGAGGCAGAACGAGGACCTCCAACACCTAGTAGGAGCTAGCAAAACTTACGCAAATGTAGTGGCCGGCCAACCGAAAGGGATTATACCCGAACGGAAGGCCCCACTACATTCAATAGCCGTAACGTCGGAAACGGAAGCGGACACGGGTGAGGAGGTCCTCAGGAAACTCAGACAATCTCTGGGAGCGCGAGAGGGTGGCCTTAGACTGGAGCGAGTGAAGAAAGCAAAGGACTCAAAAGTAATCGTCAGCTGTAGTACACAGGCAGAGAGAGACCAAATAACAGCTAAAATTAGGAAAGCTGGGGGTACTCTTAAGGTGGAGGAAATGAAAAATAGGGACCCACTTCTCCTCCTCAGAGGTGTCCTGTCGTATAACACGGACGACGACATTCTGGGTGCACTGAGGAGGCAAAATGGGCCCCTACTTAAAGATCTTGACGAGGCCGATGTGAGGATGGAAGTTCGGTTTCGCAAGAAAACCAGAAATCCTCACACCGGTCACGTCGTACTGAAAGTATCCCCCCAGATATGGCGACGAGCGTTGGAGGCGGGAGTGGTGTACATCGATCTTCAACGGATAAGGGTGGAAGACCAATCACCCCTGATACAATGCTCAAAATGCTTGGGGTATGGGCACGGTCGCCGGTTCTGTAACGAGCAAGCAGAACTCTGCAGTCACTGCGGCGGACCACACCATAGTAGAGAATGCCCGGATAGAGAGCTAGAAGAGCCACCGCAGTGCATAAATTGTAAAAGGAGCAAGGTGGAAAATCGCGGTCACAACGCTTTCAGTATGGAATGCCCGGTACGTAGGAAGTGGGACGCAATAGCAAGGGACTCGGTGTCCTACTGCTAAAGTTTATCCAGAGGTCACCCACAGGTATAAGATCATCCAGGCGAACCTCCAACGAAGCCAGCTGGCCACCAACGAACTCCTACTAGAAGCACAAAAGAGAAAGGTGGCAGCTGTGCTAGTGCAGGAGCCCTACGTGGGCAGAATAAGAAGAATGAAGGCCTACGCAGGAGTGAGGGTGTACCAGAGCTCTAGCATAGGAGAGGGCACCGTAAAAGCCGCTATCGTAATTCTCGATAGCGACCTCGACGTCATACAGTGCCCAGAACTGACCACGAACAACATCACAGTGGTCAGGATCCGAACTAGAGCCTGGACGATCACCCTCGTGTCGTACTACTTTGAACCAGACAAACCGATAGAGCCATACTTAGAACAGCTGAAGGCTATAAGTAGTACGACACAAGGACGCCTAATCGTTGGAGGAGACGCAAACGCCAAGAGCACCTGGTGGGGCAGCCAGGCAGAGGACACCAGAGGGGAGAAAATGAGCGGCGGCCTGCTCGAAATTGGTCTAAATGTCCTAAACAACGGGGACACTCCCACTTTCGATACCATCCGGGGGGGGAAAAGATACAGCAGCCATGTCGACGTAACGGCCTGCACTGATGATGCTCTGTGTCTCGTCGATGACTGGAGGGTCGAAGAGAGCCTAACGAGCTCGGACCACAACGGTATAATGTTTAGCATAAAATTAGAAAAATCTAAAGGAATAAATATTAAAAGAACTACACGGAAATATAACACCAAAAAAGCAAACTGGGTCCAGTTTCGGGAGAAACTGGCCCAGTTTATGGAACAGCAAAATTTAAATACAATAGAGTTAGAAAAGATTAATACAGCAATAGAAATAGAAGTAATAGTTAATAAATATAATAATACAATTACAGCCACATGCGATAAAACAATACCAACTAAAAAAGAGACAGGAAAACTTACCATACCGTGGTGGTCCGAGCAGCTCGCTGATCTGAAGAAGGAAGTCGTCAGACGCAGACGCAGAATCAGGAACGCAGCGCCGCGCCGGAGACAGCTTGTTGTATCGAAGTACCTGGAACAGAAAGAAATATATGAAAGCGAAGTGGAAAAGGCTATAACAGAGAGTTGGAAAACCTTTTGTGGGAAACAGGACAGGGAAGGAATGTGGGAGAGTATATATAGAGTGATAGGGCAGACAGCAAAAAGAGAGGAGGATCTTCCGCTGGTAGCTAACGGAAGAACGTTAGATGAGGAGGGTTCTGCGAAGCTACTAGCGGAAACATTCTATCCCAATGACTGTACCGACCACGATGACGACTCACACCGCAAAATTAGGGCAAAGTCCAGGGCGTTAAGTGAAATAATTCATCATAATGATGACCCGCCATTTACGCCAAAAGAGCTGGACATCGCGGTACAGTCATTTAACCCGAAAAAGGCTCCCGGATCGGACGGGTTCACCGCAGACATATGCGCGAAGGCAATAGGGACAAACCCGGGGTATTTCTTGGCTCTCCTCAACAAGTGCCTAGCACTACATTACTTCCCCAAAGTCTGGAAGACGGCCACTGTGGTAGTCCTCAGGAAACCGGGGAAGGACACCTACACTTCTCCCAAATCTTACAGGCCCATCGGACTCTTACCGGTCCTCGGTAAGATATACGAGAAGATGCTGGTGGCCCGCCTCAAGTTTCACATGTTGCCACGGATTAGTACTCGCCAGTTTGGTTTCATGCCACAAAGGAGCACCGAAGACGCCCTTGTTACGCTTATGACGCATATTCGAGATAAAATAAGTGCCAAGAAGATAGTCACACTAGTCTCACTGGACATCGAGGGCGCCTTCGACAGTGCCTGGTGGCCGGCGATAGAGACTAGACTGGCTGAGGAAAATTGCCCGGACAACCTTAGGAGGGTCATCAGCAGCTATCTCAGTGGGAGAAGTGTAGAGGTCAGGTATGCGGGCCAAAAACATCTCAGAGCAACCGAGAAGGGGTGTGTCCAGGGATCGATCAGCGGACCGATTCTCTGGAACATACTCCTTGACCCACTGCTCAAATTGATGGAGAGCCAACAGATATATTGCCAAGCGTTCGCAGATGACGTGGTGTTGGTGCTAGATGGATCGACGGCCCTTGAGATCGAGAGACAGGCCAATCCGGCCCTCGAAAGTGTGCGGTCGTGGGGTGACGCACATAAGCTGAGGTTCGCGCCGCACAAAACGTGTGCAATGGTGCTCACCAAGAAGCTTAAGTACGACACACCACGACTGAGCATGGGGGGGGTCGACATTGGCATGTCTCCCGAGATCAAGATACTTGGGTTGACCATAGACCATAAGTTGACCTTCAACAGCCACGTCGCGAATGTCTCCAAAAAGGCTGTAGGCATCTACAAACAATTGGTACGAGCAGCACGTGTCAGCTGGGGCCTCAATCCGCAGGTGATAAAGACCATCTACACAGCGGCAGTAGAACCTGTAGTGCTCTACGCCGCGGCGGCATGGTCCCCGGCTGCCCGTAAACTCGGGGTTCGTAAGCAGCTAAACGCCGTGCAAAGGGGATTTGCGCAAAAAATGTGCAAGGCATATCGCACGGTGTCGTTAAACTCTGCTCTCATACTCAGCGGCACACTCCCCCTTGACCTGAGAGTACTGGAAGCCGCCCAGTTGTACCAGGCCAGGAGGGAAGCACACATCCCAGAACTGGCCGATAGAGAAGTGGAGATAATGGCACCGGCGATAACGATGCCGCACCCGGCACAGGCACTGGCGTTAGGATACCAAAGCCTGGTGGACGAGGAACATCTTGCAGACATTACAAGGGAATACCCTGTAACGATCTACACGGACGGCAGTAAGATTGAGGGTAAGGTCGGCGCCGCGATATCAATCTGGAGCGGCGGCACTGAGACTAAAGCCCACAAGCTTGCTTTGCCGTCCTACTGCACCGTCTACCAGGCTGAACTGTTGGCACTGAGTAAAGCAGCCTCAGTGGCTGAAAAACTCAGTGTCAACAGTTTAGGTATCCTAAGTGACTCAAGGGCGGCACTCGATACGGTCACTAACTCGAGTTCCCCCCACCCCCTAGCAATTAAAACCAGGGAGGCAATTTATAATTGCAAAATCCAAAATAAGGATATTTCCCTATTTTGGATTAAAGCCCACATTGGCCTAGCGGGGAACGAGAGAGCGGACCAGTTGGCCAAGGAGGCCGCCCTGAGGTCCAAGGGGAGGCACGATTATGACAGATGTCCAATATCGTATATTAAGCGAGACATCCGCCTGAAAACCCTCGAAGAGTGGGACAAGAGGTACCAGGCGGAGGAGACGGCATCTGTCACGAAAGTGTTCTTCCCGGACGCCAGAGCTGCTTACAGAATCATCAAAAAAGCCCCTGTGGATGCCATAACAACTCAGCTTTTTACTGGACATGGGGGGATGTCCTCATACCTACACCGTTTTAGGTGTAAGGACAGCCCCGCATGTGTGTGTGAACCCGAATCCGATGAAAATATTTTGCATCTAATATTGGACTGCCCTAAGTATGCCAGGCAGAGATTCGAATTGGAGCAACGCATCGGAACTGCCTTAGTCAAAGAACACCTAGCCAACATAATAGCCGATGATATAAGTAGAAGTGCATTTATAGAATATAGTCAAAAGATAATAAAAGAAGTAGCAAATAGGAATAAGTAAAAGAAAGTATGATAGCAATATATTTTTAAAATACATAGTGTATCATACATATATAAAATTGTAAATAAAAAGTGTACTAATATTAAAGTGTAAGAAAAATAGACAGTAAGGAAATGTAATAGATAATAAAGCTAATATAGTACCCACATACCACTTAACAAGTAAGGAGTAGCATAAATAGAAATATAATATTGTATGTTAAATAAGATATATATAGCAATAAGATAGAAAATAGATACTAAGAAAATGTAATAGTTAATAAAGTTAATATAGTAACCCACATACCAACTAACAAGCCAGGAGTAGCATAAATAGAAACATAATGTTATATGTTAAAATAAGATATATATAGTAATAAGATAGAAATTATAGAAATAGAAAGAAAGAAAAAATGTAAAGATAAATAAAACAAGCGTTGTACCCGATTATTCCCCTGAAATAATAAAATAAAATACATAAATATAAAGAGTAGATAGAGTAGAAGGCCTATCCCGGCCCGCATGGAATGAATGAGAAGTATGAAAGAAAGAACAAGTATGCAGAATAAAAGTGCGAGAGGAATACGAGCGAGAACTTGAATGAATGTAGAAAACTACTAGCGAGAATAGTCTCCGAAACTCTTGGAGGAATTAGGCAATAAAAAAAAAAAAAAAAAAAAAAAAAAAAAAAAAAAAAAAAAAACCTAACCTAACCTAACCTAACCTAACCTAACCTAACCTAACCTAACCTAACCTAACCTAACCTAACCTAACCTAACCTAACCTAACCTAACCTAACCTAACCTAACCTAACCTAACCTAACCTAACCTAACCTAACCTAACCTAACCTAACCTAACCTAACCTAACCTAACCTAACCTAACCTAACCTAACCTAACCTAACCTAACCTAACCTAACCTAACCTAACCTAACCTAACCTAACCTAACCTAACCTAACCTAACCTAACCTAACCTAACCTAACCTAACCTAACCTAACCTAACCTAACCTAACCTAACCTAACCTAACCTAACCTAACCTAACCTAACCTAACCTAACCTAACCTAACCTAACCTAACCTAACCTAACCTAACCTAACCTAACCTAACCTAACCTAACCTAACCTAACCTAACCTAACCTAACCTAACCTAACCTAACCTAACCTAACCTAACCTAACCTAACCTAACCTAACCTAACCTAACCTAACCTAACCTAACCTAACCTAACCTAACCTAACCTAACCTAACCTAACCTAACCTAACCTAACCTAACCTAACCTAACCTAACCTAACCTAACCTAACCTAACCTAACCTAACCTAACCTAACCTAACCTAACCTAACCTAACCTAACCTAACCTAACCTAACCTAACCTAACCTAACCTAACCTAACCTAACCTAACCTAACCTAACCTAACCTAACCTAACCTAACCTAACCTAACCTAACCTAACCAATCGAAACCTACCTTTTATCAACCTTACCAATCGAAACCTAACTTTTATAAATCTAACCAATCGAAACCTACCTTTTATCAACCTGACCAATCGAAACCTAACTTTTATCAAACAAACCAATCGAAACCTAACTTTTAATAACCTAACCAATAGAAACCTAACTTTTATAAATCTAACCAATCGTAAACTAACTTTTAACAACCTAACCAATAGAAACCCAACTTTTAGAAACCTAACCAATCGTAAACTAACTTTTAACAACCTAACCAAAAGAAACCTAACATAAACAATCTAACCAATAGAAACCTAACTTTTAATAACCTAACCAATAGAAACCTAACTTTTATAAATCTAAAAGATAAAAGGTAGGTTTCGATTGGTTAGGTTTATTAAAGTTAGGTTTCGATTGGTTAGGTTGATAAAAGGTAGGTTTCGATTGGTTAGGTTTATAAAAGTTAGGTTTATTAAAGTTAGGTTTCGATTGGTTAGGTTGATAAAAGGTAGGTTTCGATTGGTTAGGTTTATAAAAGTTAGGTTTCTATTGGTTAGGTTATTAAAAGTTAGGTTTCGATTGGTTAGGTTGATAAAAGGTAGGTTTTGATTGATTGGTTAGGTTTATAAAAGTAAGGTTTCTATTGGTTAGGTTATTAAAAGTTAGGTTTCGATTGGATTGTTTAAAAAAAAGTTAGGTTTCGTTTGGTTAGGTTTCTAAAAGTTAGGTTTCTATTGGTTAGGTTGTTAAAAGTTAGTTTACGATTGGTTAGATTTATAAAAGTTAGGTTTCTATTGGTTAGGTTATTAAAAGTTAGGTTTCTATTGGTTAGATTGTTTATGTTAGGTTTCTTTTGGTTAGGTTGTTAAAAGTTAGTTTACGATTGGTTAGGTTTCTAAAAGTTGGGTTTCTATTGGTTAGGTTGTTAAAAGTTAGTTTACGATTGGTTAGATTTATAAAAGTTAGGTTTCTATTGGTTAGGTTATTAAAAGTTAGGTTTCGATTGGTTTGTTTGATAAAAGTTAGGTTTCGATTGGTCAGGTTGATAAAAGGTAGGTTTCGATTGGTTAGATTTATAAAAGTTAGGTTTCGATTGGTAAGGTTGATAAAAGGTAGGTTTCGATTGGTTAGGTTTATTACAGTTAGGTTTCGATTGGTTAGGTTGATAAAAGGTAGGTTTCGATTGGTTAGGTTTATAAAAGTTAGGTTTCTATTGGTTTGGTTATTAAAAGTTAGGTTTCGATTGGTTAGGTTGATAAAAGGTAGGTTTTGATTGATTGGTTAGATTTATAAAAGTAAGGTTTCTATTGTTTAGGTTATTAAAAGTTAGGTTTCGATTGGATTGTTTAAAAAAAAGTTAGGTTTCGTTTGGTTAGGTTTCTAAAAGTTAGGTTTCTATTGGTTAGGTTGTTAAAAGTTAGTTTACGATTGGTTAGATTTATAAAAGTTAGGTTTCTATTGGTTAGGTTATTAAAAGTTAGGTTTCTATTGGTTAGGTTGTTTAAGTTAGGTTTCTTTTTGTTAGGTTGTTAAAAGTTAGTTTACGATTGGTTAGGTTTCTAAAAGTTAGGTTTCTATTGGTTAGGTTGTTAAAAGTTAGTTTACGATTGGTTAGATTTATAAAAGTTAGGTTTCTATTGGTTAGGTTAGGTTAGGTTAGGTTTCGATTTGTTTGTTTGATAAAAGTTAGGTTTCGATTGGTTTGTTTGATAAAAGTTAGGTTTCGATTTGTTAGGTTGATTAAAGTTAGGTTTCGATTGGATAGGTTGATAAAAGGTAGGTTTCGATTGGTTAGGTTTATTAAAGTTAGGTTTCGATTGGTAAGGTTGATAAAAGGTAGGTTTCGATTGGTTAGGTTTATTACAGTTAGGTTTCGATTGGTTAGGTTGATAAAAGGTAGGTTTCGATTGGTTAGGTTTATAAAAGTTAGGTTTCTATTGGTTTGGTTATTAAAAGTTAGGTTTCGATTGGTTAGGTTGATAAAAGGTAGGTTTTGATTGATTGGTTAGGTTTATAAAAGTAAGGTTTCTATTGGTTAGGTTATTAAAAGTTAGGTTTCGATTGGATTGTTTAAAAAAAAGTTAGGTTTCGTTTGGTTAGGTTTCTAAAAGTTAGGTTTCTATTGGTTAGGTTGTTAAAAGTTAGTTTACGATTGGTTAGATTTATAAAAGTTAGGTTTCTATTGGTTAGGTTATTAAAAGTTAGGTTTCTATTGGTTAGGTTGTTTAAGTTAAGTTTCTTTTTGTTAGGTTGTTAAAAGTTAGTTTACGATTGGTTAGGTTTCTAAAAGTTAGGTTTCTATTGGTTAGGTTGTTAAAAGTTAGTTTACGATTGGTTAGATTTATAAAAGTTAGGTTTCTATTGGTTAGGTTAGGTTAGGTTAGGTTTCGATTTGTTTGTTTGATAAAAGTTAGGTTTCGATTGGTTTGTTTGATAAAAGTTAGGTTTCGATTTGTTAGGTTGATTAAAGTTAGGTTTCGATTGGATAGGTTGATAAAAGTTAGGTTTCGATTGGATTGTTTAAAAAAAAGTTAGGTTTCGTTTGGTTAGGTTTCTAAAAGTTAGGTTTCTATTGGTTAGGTTGTTAAAAGTTAGTTTACGATTGGTTAGATTTATAAAAGTTAGGTTTCTATTGGTTAGGTTATTAAAAGTTAGGTTTCTATTGGTTAGGTTGTTTAAGTTAAGTTTCTTTTTGTTAGGTTGTTAAAAGTTAGTTTACGATTGGTTAAGTTTCTAAAAGTTAGGTTTCTATTGGTTAGGTTGTTAAAAGTTAGTTTACGATTGGTTAGATTTATAAAAGTTAGGTTTCTATTGGTTAGGTTAGGTTAGGTTAGGTTTCGATTTGTTTGTTTGATAAAAGTTAGGTTTCGATTGGTTTGTTTGATAAAAGTTAGGTTTCGATTTGTTAGGTTGATTAAAGTTAGGTTTCGATTGGATAGGTTGATAAAAGGTAGGTTTCGATTGGTTAGGTTTATTAAAGTTAGGTTTCGATTGGTTAGGTTGATAAAGGTAGGTTTCGATTGGTTAGGTTTATAAAAGTTAGGTTTCTATTGGTTAGGTTATTAAAGGTTAGGTTTCGATTGGTTAGGTTGATAAAAGGTAGGTTTCGATTTGTTAGGTTTATAAAAGTTAGGTTTCTATTGGTTAGGTTATTAAAAGTTAGGTTTCGATTGGTTTGGTTGATAAAAGTTACGTCTCGATTTGTTAGGTTTTAAATGGTTAGGTTTAAAATAGTTACGTTTGGCTTTATTCGGTTGGAAATAGTTAGGCTTAGCTTAGTTAGGTCAATAATAATTAGTTTTTACTTTGTTAGGTCGATAAAAGTGAGATTTCGTTTTTATTTTTGGTTAATCAGTGTTAAAATTAGTGCATTTACTTTTGCAAAACTTTTACAATACAGAACACAATCAAAGTAAAGTCATAAACTTGGTTTCCATTTGTTTAATTTCTTAATAACATGGTTAAATGAAGAAATTAGTTTTCTCCAAAATTTTCCCGTGCAACGTGGTTTGATTTTATCCAACTTACCTTCGTATTGTAGCGGCTGTTTCCCCGCGTCGAACGAGATATCGCACGTCCAAATCGGTGCACGGAGTTCTGAGATATTCGCGAAAAACAGAAAAAATTTGCCCGCCCACCCTCCCACCTGTTATACCGCTAAGCTAGACGCACAGAATGGCATCTCAAGGTCAAACGCCAGAAAACGGCGATTTGGCTTCTTCGACGCCTCCTGCGGCTATCGGGACTAATAACTCGGACAGACTGATGAAAATTGCAGAGCTCAGTAAGCAATAAATCATAGCGGTTATCTGTGCTGGTAAGAGCATTTACTCCGAAAACAAAAAGCGAGTTATCATTAATTTCCACCAATCCGCAATGGAGCAGCGTGGTGGGGTATGCCCCAGGCCTTCCCCAGTTGTGGTAAGAGACCCATTAAAGGGTTGCAGCCAGCCATCTTCGTCTGATGGTCGAAATTACAAACTTAGAATATTTTAAGTTCTAAATAGAGTAGTATCGGCTTTTTGAAGATTGGGACTTTTAAGCTATTGCATAGCTTTTATCGCGGGCTTTGAGCGCGGCGACCGAATCAAGAAATTCTGTAACGGGTTCGGTTAAAACAAGCTCCAATTGTTAGGTAATTACTGATACCTATAGGTATTGTTAAAATAGTGGTAGAGGAGTGTGGTGTATGACGGTTACTATGGTTTCGGGAGGTTGTTATGTCGTTGAATATAAAATGTTACTTGGGTTCGCTTTGTGTTTTAATTTATTATTTCCTAATACATAATACACCCCCCACTCCGACCGGCACAGCGGTGCGGCGTTGAAAGTAGGGATGGCGATCTGAAATCGATTAATCGAAGAATCCATTTTTTGGGCCAAATAAATCGAAACGTAACCGATACTTCACCCTAGAGAATAGACATTCTATTTTTTCTATTCACGAGATGGCTGTGTACTTAGTTTACTGACTTCGTATTTTTTTTTAATATCGCTCTAAATAGAGTTTGCATTGTATAAATTTATTACTATTTTTAACCGACTTCAAAAAAAGAAGGAGGTTCTCAATTCGTCTGTATGTTTTTTTTATATATTTGTTACGGCCACATACCGTCATTTGTTAACCGATTTGAATTTTTTCTTTTTGGTTCGGAAGCTGTTACTTTGAATTTGGTCCCATATTAAGTTGATAAATTATTATTGTTGGTCACATTGGCTTTGCAGAACTATATAAACATTGACCACCTTCGGTGCTAATGATGTAGTGGAACTCGTTATAAGATAGGGAAAATTAAATCGTGTTTAAAGTACAAATTCTATATTTAAATTATAATAGTGGTGTCCGTAAGGTTACCATTAAGAAGACAGTTGCCACAACCTATGATGAAGCAATAAAATTAAGATACCAGAGTCAGATAATAAAGAACTATGACAACTAAAAAGCATGAAATAAAATTAATTTTTAACAAAAATGTGAACCGACTTCAAACTAAAAAGTAAGAAATAACTTTACAAACAGACTTCAATAATAAGGTATTTTTGGAGTCTGTGCCCAAGTTCATCCTCAGTTTAACCTCAAGTAACCTCATTTTTGCAGACGAGTTTTAAAGTCATGAGGTAACGTTTAACAGTCACGTCGCGAACGTCTGCAAAAAGGCCCTAAACATTTTCAAGCAGTTGTCCCGAGCTGCACGAGTCAGCTGGGGCCTCCACCCGGAGATTATCAGGGTCATCTATAATGCCACAGTGGAGCCAGTGATCCTGTATGCGGCCGGGGCTGGGGCACCAGCAGCCAAAAAACTGGGAGTTCAAAAACAAATAAATGCAGTCCAAAGAGTGTTTGCACAAAAAATCACAAAAGCATACCGAACAGTCTCCCTTAACTCTGCACTAATCCTGGCCGGATTACTCCCACTCGACCTCCATATACAAGAGGCAGCTGCCCTGTATGAGGCAAAGAGAGGAGTGGTCCGGCCATCGTTGAAAGACAGAGAGGTAGAGCAAACGGTTCGGTACGCTAATACCCCCCATCCGGCAAATCATATGCACCTGAAGTTCATAAACCTGGCAGATCAAAATGACGTCGATCGGCACAAAAACCAGGCAGTACGCATCTTTACCGATGGCAGCAAGACCCAGGATGGAGTCGGAGCCGCCCTAATCTGGTGGATAGGGGACGCCGAAACCAGAACCTTTAGGTTGAAACTGCCAGTGCAGTACACTGTCTACCAGGCGGAACTTCTGGCCATATGCAAAGCCACAAGAGAGGCTCTGAAGTGCAAACGCCCTAGCATTGGACTGTATAGCGACTTCCGGTCGGCCTTGGAAGCGGTGATAAATCCGCGTTCCCACCATCTTCTTGCAGCTGAAGCTCGGCAAAACATTATAATTTGTACAACACAGAACAGGGAAATTTCCCAGGACAGGGAAATTTCCCAGGACAGGGAAATTTCCCTGTTCTGGATAAAAGCGCATGCAGGATTGGAGGGCAACGAACGTGCTGACAGCCTAGCAAAAGAAGCGGCAAAGAACAACAACTCGTCAGGGCAGCGCGTGTCAGCTGGGGACTAAATCCTGAGGTAATAAAGACCATATACACAGCGGCAGTAGAGCGCGTAGTGTTGTACGCCGCGGCCGCATGGTCACTAGCTGCACAAAAGCTGGGGGTTCGTAGGCAGCTGGGCGTCGTGCAGCGGGGCTTCGCACAGAAAATGTGCAAAGCGTATCGCACGGTGTCATTGAACTCTGCCCCAATACTCAGCGGCACACTTCCACTTGAACTTCGAATACGAGAGGCAGCCCTATTGTATGGGGCCTAGAAGGAGAAGGCCATGCCAGAACTAGGAGATAGAGAGGTAGAGACAATGGCACCGGCAAAATCAGCGAAATTCATCCGCTAGAAACTCCGGAAAAGTGCGTTTTGTAAAATCTTTTTGTTTTCTTTCTTTAATCTTCGATTCTGACCTGACTCGAGTGTCTTTTTGCGATAAAATTTCGAGAAATGAATGAAAATTGCTGAAATTTTGGGTAAACCTAGAACCCGACCCCGCCTAACCTCACCCGAATTTTTGACACTCAAAAAAATATTTCGGGAAGTCAATGAAATTTCCCGAAATTCGAGAAAAATTGGTGTTTTTGGAAATTTCGACTAAAACACCGACTTGTCCATGAAAAGTGTTTTCGTGGTCGGATAGACGTCGAGGAGTACACCGAAATGCCCTTTCGAATTTCTCCAATCCAACTGACCGTTCGCGAGTTATGGACGAAAATGTGTTTTAGAAACTAGTTATCCCCCTTTTTTTGGGAAAATTACCCCTCTTTTTTTCGGCCGAGACGCGTAGAATGAGCCCTCGCATGTCGTCCTCCGAGTGACTGATCCGGAGAAATTCGCGAACATACTCCAACGTTTTTTGAAGAACTTTCACCAAGTTTCTCCGTCATGTAGGAGTCGCCGAGACGCGTCTAAAGACATCTCGAATGTCGTCGTAGTGCGTAAAAAACCCAAGATGTGTGTAGGAACCTAAACCAACCACTCACCCCGGAACCGGAACCTACCCGCCCACCCATGGTCGAGTAGGTAGTAGAAAAATCGAGCAAATTTTTTTCTTTTTATATACGGTTTCCCGTTGCCCCCCCGATCCCCAAATATTCCCTTATGACCTACCTTACTCGTAAGTACTAAAGTTTCGATCTAGGGCTCTTTTTACAGATATTTTATTGTCCTAAAATTTTCTGTCTTTTTTTAAGTGATTCTACTAAGAAATTTTTCCTTTTTTTAAACTTTTTTTTCTTTTTGTCTTTTATTAATACATATTATATTATTATTATTATTTTTATTTATTTGTATTGATACTTTTGGTACTTTTTGAGTACTTTTTTTAATAATATTTCTTTCACGTTTTTTGTTTTAAGGTTTTTTGGGAACTTTTTTAGATACTTTTTGTGACATACACGTTGCGAGACTTGGGCTTTTTTACAAGTTATGTTTTTGATGGCATCTCATTTCTTTTTGTGTTGTCAATCTAACTGCAAATGTAACTTTGTAATCCTTTACATTTGTATGGATTTACAAAGTTATTTATGCAGTTGGTGTATCTAGAGAACTGGACTGAAATTGCATTTTTTTTAGTTTTTCCTCAACATATACGAATATATTATAGAGTGACAAAATTATGAAACTGACTAGTAATAATTCTTAAACTACTGGCTCAAATTGAATGAAATTTGAAATATGTATATCGTGCGTATATAATACCTGCTTGGCTACTAAAAATTCAGAATCCTAGTTTTATCTACAATGGAGTTATAGGGAGTTGAAAATGGCCTGAATTGCTTCGAGAAAAGGATTGTATACCGTGCCGCTTTTTTGTTCGACTTGGCGGGGGCACTGCCGCATGCCGTGGCCCCAGATTGTTCTCCTTCATACACATTTTTGCTCGCTCTATGTGTATTGTATCCAATCTCTTCGGATAGTGAAGTTCTTGGTCAATCCAATTTTAACGCAATAGGCATGATGACAGTAATCAAGTATCGCCAAAATATTTATCTGATCTAATGAAATAGGATTCAAAGATTTTGAAAAATGTATTTATTCTCTTATTAATGTCGAGATTAATAATTTATTTGTTAAAATAAATCTACAAAATACAACAATCCGCCATGATAGCTAAAACACCCATCAGATCGAATTACGTCAAATTACGTCACGTCTTAGTTAACGTCATTTTTTTCGTAAGCATATTATATGCGATCTGTCATTTTTTACTGAGCCGTGGCGCAATGACAGACGCCATGACACGGGCGAGCGTTTTGGAATGAATTTGAAACTTAAAATTTAAATGTACTTTTATTACACAAAAACCTTAATTTTCTACAAAAATATGATATATTTTAGACATAATAGAAACTTCTGAATATCATAGAAGAGTTTTTGAAAATTATTCATCATGCCTATTGCGTTCAAGAGTACTTAATCATGTGACAGTTCAGATTAGATCGGAAACGTAATTGAAAATTGAATTTGTTTTCAAGAGTGAGGCCACTGTTCGTTAAAGGTGCACTTGGAAGAGCTCTATTATATGTGCTTATAATGTGAGTGACTGAAAACTGGCACGCTTCATTAGGTCTGTTATGCGGCCTCCAGTCAATCAATACTTCTAGTTTTTAAACGTGGAGCGTAGATAGAAGGAGTGTCATCTCATATGCTAGAAAACTGAAGTGTCCTGATCTAATGTAATGCAGCTTACATTTTCATTACATCAGTCATTTTATAATGTTATTCAACATAATAATATGTATTTTTTAATTCTGATAAAACTGGCCAAGTCAAATCTAACCTACTTTAATTCCAAATTTCATCCGTCTAGGTCATCTGGAAGTAGGTTCGGTTTATGTAGGTACTATATTATGTCAGTCAGTCAGTGGAATATTTACCACTTTTTGACCTACATATCTTTATAACCGTTTGAGCTAGCTTCATGAAATTTGGGCTTCTATATAGGTGTCCCTATGGATATAATTAAACATACGTAGTTTTATGTGTTTACGTTAAATAGGTTTTGAGTTATAGTAACCAGTTCCTTTGCTTGAACTTTGGCTTGACACGCGTGTCTTGAATTAAAAGAGTTATTATTCAAGTAATATATTAATTACATAAATTTTCAGATATCCAAAATTTGGCGCTTCCTTTAAAATTTATATCTGATGCTAAAGTGGCGCCACCCTAATTTAATGCATTTTGAGTTCCTTTTTCATGTTACAGATGATCCTCCTTACCTCTATCCTCCATGTTTTAAAGGTTGATCCTCCTTACCTGTATCCTCCATGCTTTAAAGGTGTGGATATTCAGAGAATTTCAGAATACCTACCTATTTAGTGAAACTATTATTAACTTTAATAATTTACAATTGACCAAACTTTGTTGAACAAAAGGTATAAATAGTCCTCAACAGAAACTTATTTTTTTAATGATTTTTACTTTATTTATGCCGTTGACATATTATAAACTTTTAATGTTGGTTTACCAACTTCTTTTTTGATTGAGATTGAGCCACACCATCACACTAAAATTATCCTAGGAGGATTGATTGACCTCAATCAAAACCAGTTTTATAATTTCTCTAAACTAATATTTTGTCTCCTATGTATCGTACAACATCATCGATATCATGTTTTGCATGGTCATTGGTTCAAACCGTTCAAAAAGATTTGATTATTCGCACAGTTACCAGCTTAAAATAAATACCTAAGTTCGAAACTTTTTTAAAGTTTTTTTGTACGAATATCCAATCGGCAAACTTGCTAGGTACAAACAAAGATGTCAAATTTATTTTGACATAATCGCGAGTGAAGGCAACGTCACGTCATTGATACGTCACGCGTTCATACATGATAATAATTTACAGCTGAAATCATCGAAGTCCTCCACTCACAACGCAATTATATGTACTCCAGCAGCAGATGATGTAAACAAGATGAGGAGCGAAACAGTCGGCGTAGGTTGGTGAGCGCAATGTCGATCGAGTACGTGTTGGTGAGCGAGGGCGAGCAGGATGAGCCCATCGAGCTGCCGACCGAGGAGGACGGCTCCCTGCTGCTGAGCACCATCGCGGCACAGTTCGCGGGTGCCAGCGGGCTCAAGTACCGCTCGGGAGGGCGGCTGCGCGGCCTGCGCCTGGTGGACGAGCGCGTCCCACCGCCGGCCGAGGGCTGGGCCGCCCACCGCTACTTCTGCGCCTTCCCACGCGCCGGCGCCTCGCCCACGCCGCGCCCTCGCTGCTCCGACCTCATCGTGCTGGGCTTGCCCTGGAAGACCGGCGAGGATGCCGTTCGAGAATACTTTTCTTCTTTCGGAGAGCTTCTAATGGTGCAAGTGAAGCGCGACGTCAAAACCGGCCTGTCCAAGGGATTCGGGTTCATCAAGTTCGCCGAGTACGAGGCCCAGCTGCGCGCCCTCAGCCGCCGCCACATGATCGACGGGCGCTGGTGCGACGTGCGCATCCCCAACAGCAAGGACGGCGGGGCCACCGCGCACCGGAAGGTGTTCGTCGGCCGTTGCACCGAGAGCATCACCGCTGATGATCTTCGAGAATACTTTGGGGCTTTCGGGCAAGTGACGGACGTTTTTGTGCCTAAACCTTTTCGAGCCTTTAGCTTCGTGACTTTCCTGGACCCCGAAGTGGCCCAGTCGCTGTGTGGCCAGGACCATATAATAAAGGGCGTGTCAGTGAACATCTCCACGGCCTCACCCAAACGCGAGCAAGGCCCGCGCTCGCAGCTACTGAGCTGGGGGCTGCTGGAGAGCGGCGCCCCGCGAGTGTACAGCTGGCCGCCGGATGCGTGGCCGCACTCGCACTCTGCCGCACCGCCAGACACCAAGCCCTACCTCAAATATGAGTAATGCCCAAGGCGTACTCCTTGTTAACTTCTCACAGATTTTATATGAAAGCAAATGTGTAAATAATATATAATATAGTTTGAGATGAAGTTTATATATTTTTTTTGTTTTATTTGAGTGATCTGTCAGTTTTTAATTTTGCGATACTATGTAAGACAATACTTTGATTTTTATACAATACTTTGTTTGATGATGGAAGGTCGTTGACTCCTCCATGGTATATGTTAGAGGATATAATACATATATAAAAGTTAGAGGATGATAAAATTTTCATTCACAGTGTCAACTCAAAGCAAGTTTAAATTTAAATTTTACAATGCTACTACAACATAATACCCTCTGCTTACTATATCAGTTATCAGCTGCCAAACACACACTATACTATACCCCTGTGCCCATGAAAACTATACAATTATGTATATTACAATATTTGAATTACAATTTTTGTGTCTGTCTGTCTGTTTGTTCCGGAAAATCTCTGGAACGGCTGGACTGATTTTGACGGGACTTTCACTGGCAGGTAGCTAATGTAATAAAGAGTAACTTAGGCTACTTTTATTTTAGAACTCCACGTGGCCGAAGTCGCGAGCACAGCTAGTAATAAATAAGATAGGAAATCATTTTATAATGGGTAGTTTTATTTTGTTTATTCATAATATTATACAATAACATAAATTATATACCTTACTACCGGTATTTCGGTACATAATATTACTTTTGATGTACAGGTTTCGGATAAGATAGGAACGATTGTCAAAGCACCTTTACACATAAGTAGGTATATCTGCATGACTATAATTTTAGGCATCGGTAGTACCTAATCTGACTGTCACTAAAGATGCTGCACAGTATACATTTTCAGAAAACTGCCTCAACGTAAATACTTGGCAGCCCAATCGACGCGCGTCATCCCGCTGCCCACCGTAGTCGCCTCTGAAACAGGTCAAGGGTAGATAAATAAGGTTTCTGACCAAAAAGAGGGGAAAACTTTACGAGAAAGGCTTTCGAGCCAGCCTCACAACGGCCCGGACTGAATACTAGCGACGTTCGTTAAGATCGAGGCTGTCAGTCTGCCGGTGAAACTCACACTCATTACCGTGGTGCGCTCGCAACGGAATCGGACGAAACAGCGTAGTGTCGATGCGTGCGCCGGCCACGTAGCGCGCCGCCCCCAGGTACGCGGCGGCGGCCCCCGCGCCCGCCCCCGCCCGCGCCACGCGCACCTCTTCGCCCAGTCCGCCCGCGCCCGCGCCGCTCTGACGAGCTGATGTATGGATCACTTCGCCCCTGTATTGAATACCTACTTAATATTGATATTATTATAAATCGCTGGCTGATGATCATTCACTCGTACATTGGAGAGGATCAAAAGTTCAAAACAAAGCTGAAGTTTTTATAATAAATAATCATTATCTATTTACTATTTTATTATGTTACTGATTAATACCGCATTCATACCCTAGTATGTCTGCAAATCTATCCCGGATGGACGCCGGCGCTACCGCTGCCACCGCTGGCAAGCTGGGCAGGGCGAGCGCCTGAGCTGCAGGCGGCTGTGCGTTTTCCGTTTCGACCCTTGCAGTACTCCTGGTGACCAAAATAATGTAATTGGTTAACCACGTCCGTTCTATGATCATCGTTAGTAAAAACGAATAAAACTGATAACTGATTCCATTTCTAAACCTTCTAGCCCGAGACGTCGGAGGTGGTAGACCGAGAGCAGCACCGACGGCGAAGTAAGGAAACCTGCGATAACAACGGCAGACAGTTGGAATTTGTACGTATAAGTATCTTGACGAACGGAATAACAATACAAAACTACGAGTGAATAACCTTAAGGCCTGAGGTGCCGTCGGTCGATCTCTAGGTGGATATCTCAATAGTGACGCCAATAGTGCCAGGGCAGGCGACGAAGCGGCGGGCACGACACGAGCGAGCGGCACTCCTCCACTCGACGGAAAACGAAATCGTAACGTCTCGGCGAGAGCGTATCCTTCGGGCCATTCCTCACGGCTGGGAGTGCCGAGTATCGCCGTGATCTTGTACAGCTGATCTATCTCTGAATTTCCAGGGAACAATGGACGACAAGTATAAAGCTCGGCCATTATGCATCCCAGAGCCCACAAATCAATAGGTGCGCCATATCGCGTATCATGTAACAGCACCTCGGGCGCCCGATACCATCGCGTCGACACGTAGTCCGTGTAGGGCGGTCGGGAGCGCACCTCTCTAGCTAGTCCCAAATCCGCAATCTTAACGAGCTCGGGTCCAGCACAGAGTAAATTCTCCGGTTTAAGATCACGGTGGAAGAACCCGTGACGATGCATATGAGCGAGCCCTTGCAAAACTTGGTATAAAATGTTGCGTAGCACCGGCTCTGGATACGGACGCTCCGCGTCCCGAATAAGTTGATACAGATTCCCGCGCATGTACTCAAATACGAAGTATAACGTATCGTTTTCGCGGATCACTTCGCGCAATTTTACAATGTTTGCGTGGTTCAGTTTTTTGAGCGATTTAACTTCACGCAAGTTCATAGCTTCGTCCCACGAATAGTACTTTCGTTTCATACGCTTAATAGCAACCTTTTCTCCGGAGTCACGACGCTGCGCGAGCACCACGGAGCCGTACGTGCCGTCGCCGAGCTGCTGCAGAACCACGTAACGGTTCATACTGTCGACAGGTCGACATATATTAATTCTTTATACCATTATTTTCGGAACATTAAATATTTTTTAACTCTTACTAAGCTTTTTTTTCTATAAGAATATCACAATAACGTATTATGTTCCATTTTCATAATAGTTTGTTAGTCAGATCACTGACTGAACGCAGCAATATTTCATGAGGGTATAATAATTATAGAACATTCAACTAGAAATAATCAAAAAATCTGAGGCCACCTTTTAAACTTATTAGGTAATATTTATTATAGTTTTCTTTGCAAATATATGCATTTAATAACACAAATAAATGTTATGAAGACTTGTTGCTATGGTAAATTGGTAACCGGAAATTGCTTAATCCAAACTTCACATTTGTGCCGCGAAGAACTGCGAACGTTACGTATTACGTATAATATACAGGATGTCCCGTAATCAGTGGACCAATGGAAAAATCGAAATAGGATCCATTAGATTATCAAGGTATCAAAATCACTTAATTTAACGTCATTAAAAAAAATGTTTATTTCTTCAACAAATAATTGACAATTAGTATGTGGCAAGAGACCCCTTTTAAGCGTATTTTGCCTGTAGTAGGAGTCTCCGCTCTTCCACAAATTAAAATGGGTTTAAAAGATAATAATATAATAATAATCCTTGCTTCCTTAAATTAAATCATGAAATTAAAGTGTGAAGAGAACAGATTGAATTTGGGATTTTCGTCTTTTAAATTTAGGACCGCTTTTTATCTTTTGAAATTTTTTATAATCTGTACAGTCACGTCCATGGACCATAGACATAGACAGGTCGTGTATGTCATCAATACGTCATATCGTGGAAACGTCATCAAACGTCAATTACTGCAATATAATATCAATCATAAAATATAAATGACATTCTCAATCTTGTTATTTTGTTAATTTGTTACAAAAAAAATTTACGTACCTTCTTTAAAAATTAGATGTATTTCATATTAGATACATTCACAGTGAAGAGTGAACACAGTGAATAACTCTATTTTTAAGTCTTCTTTAATAAAAGTTTAGATAAGTTTTGAAAATACCAAAACAATTTTTATAGTTGATTTATTTTGCAAGTAAATACATTTTAACTTATTATTTAAAACTAGTTAACTTAATAACTTTTTATACGATTTTTTGACTAATACTTATTTGCTAGCCAAAAAAGTCAATAAGTCGATAGAACGGTATACAGGCGTAAAAGTGTCATGGTTTAATAATTTCTTTAAATTCTAGGAAAGGGCTACTTTGGTCGTGCAAAAGATAATGTATAAGAGAGATGAGCAGTGCAGTGCTGAGTCGATGTAAGGTGAGCACGGAACAGTTGGACCTGCTGCTGTCGTTTATGGAAGATCACCCCGACTTTGCGGCGGGCAAGTCCATCTACTCGCGCTTCAGCTCCAGCAAGCTGTGGCGGCTGCTGGCCGAGCGCCTCAACGCGGCCGCCGACGGGGGCGGCGCCCGCAAGTCCGCAGACAAGTGGTGCCGGGTCAGTCTATTGTAGTCTAATGTAATATAATTGATAGCTGTGTCTTCTACAATTTACTTGTCACCTGACAAAAGCAGAAAGCCTGTCTTAAATCTGGAGTACCCACCCTAGGGGCGCTCTTCCTTCCCGCGCCAGGCCAGTCTCAGCATCGTCTGAGATGGACCCTGCAGTGGGCCATAGGTCATAGCTATATAGCAAAAGGATTATCTCTGAGATGTAAAGTAAAACGATTATGGTAGTATAGATAAGTTCAATTTGCATACAATGTCAATAATAAAAAATATTTATATAAACTCAAAATAGTTTTTTTCATATGAATTGTTAGACACAAATAGAGGTCCAGTTATCTGATTGTATCCTCTGCTTTCTTACAGTACTGGGCCGATATCAAGTATAAAACACGCCGTAAGTCTGCAGCAGGTGGAGCTCTGGGCGACCTGTCTACTGCTGAGGAGCGCTTGCAAAACATTCTTGGGACAAAATCTGAACTAAGTAAGTGTAAAAGTTGTACAGGCTATTTTCTTATGCCGACCGTTGGGTTTGATAGACATTACCGAGCAGTGAGCACTGATGGAAGTCAAATATATTTTTTATGCATATATTAATAGGCAAAGTCAAGTCAGTTCAGAATTATTATCTCTTTAATTTTTAAAAAAAAATCCTGATTTTTTGTTTTTTTTGGTAGGTATATACATTTTATACACACAATACACACATTGATAGATAGAATTGTCGTTTATTCAATAGTTTTAATTACGAGTGCAACCAGTCGGCAACAGGTTCCTTATAAATTTCCCGTATTAATACTTTTGTAGATGTAAATAAAATTGTAGGGACCGCAATTAATATGTTTGTACTAGAATTACTAGATCATATTTCATTTCATACCGATAGTTACATGTAGCAGATCATATGTAGCAGTGACTGCAGTGAATTGGAGCTACATTATCTTTCATTTATCGCCGACACCCGTGCCTCTACAAAAAATAATAAATTAAAGTCAGATTTCGACTACTAGGCGATCACTGGTCATTGGAATTGGTCAAAAATTTGTAAAGAAAAATATAATTTTCTTAATTTACAAGTAAATATCAGTACTCTACAGTATCTCTACAATTTTTGAGCTTTGAAAACTTAAAAATTGTGTGGATATAAAAACTGCATTCCACACCCATACAAATTTGTACAGATTACCAATGCATAAAAATAATTATCTATTATGCAGAAAAAATGCATTTGATTAAATTTAAATCTATACAAGCAATTCTAATATTGTAATAAGTCTAATTTGAAATTAAATAATTAAAGGTGGATTGTGTGTTTGACATGACTGTATGTAAGAATGTACGTATGTACTCGTATGTTCATCTGTTCCCTCCAACTTGTCACAATTTGACATATGGAATATCGTTAGAAGCGTCTTGATCATCCATTTATGAGGTCACATTGAATTGAATGCAGCACACAGCACTCTCTAGAGCAGACGGAATGAATTCATGCTCTAAAAAAAATTAAAAAATGAAACAGGTCCGTGTGAATATTTACAATTCCCAGGCCCCATGTAAAGTAAAAGAAAATAATCAAAAAATAATTTTCATGTACAAGTCGCAGTGGGAAACCGATAAGATTGTAGTGTTATTGTGTTAGTGTTATAAAATACCATGCTTAGCATGGTATTTAGTTAACATATAACACTACAAACAATTTCTCTACTCTTGTCCTATTTTGAAAAAAGTTTAAAATTGCTTTAAAAAATAATTGTTCTTAAACTTTTGTTTTAGAATCTTAAATCTAAAATAAAAAGATACACTCCGACAGTCGTTTACCAAATAGGACGAGGGTAAGAAATGGTCTATAAATATTTAACGGCAACAATTTATTCACATAAACCCTAACAATTCGGATCTTACAAACGAGTCAATACGAAATTACGAACAGCCGGCGGTCACGTCCGCGAGAGCCAGTCGGACGCGGACGAGGAGCGCAAGCCGGCGCTGGACGACGACATGTACTCCGAGGGCTCGGCGGCGGACGGCGCGCGCCTCTCCACCGAGGAGCTGCTGGCCGAGGCCGCCATGCGCAGCGCGCTCGCCGCGGAGAAGCAGGCCGAGGCCGCGTCGCAGGCCGTCGACCTGCTGCGCGAGCTGCTGGCCGTGCTGCGCGACCGCGCGCCCTTCCCACACCCGCACGCGCACGCGCCCCCGCACCCCGCGCCCCACGCCGCGCCGCCCCACGCCGCGCCGCCGCACCCCGCGCCCCACGCCGCGCCGCAGGACCACACGCTCGCCATGCAGCAGCACCACCATCACCGCCTGTGACGAGGTTTATCGTCCGAGTGAATAAACGTCTCCGCCCCGAATTTTGGGTTTCATTCCGTTCACCACCCTCTTTAATCACTACACATCGTTAAACGGGAGGAGCTCCTCCCGATGGGATCTTAGGACGTATCCGGCGACGCGATCGCCATCCACACCGGCGGGCGGCGGCGCGGTGCGCACGGACTGGCAGTTGGCACGGAGTCAGGCGCGTCGCGCACCGGTGAGCGCCAGGCGGGTGAGGTCCCGGCGCGGGCAAGCGGGGGCGGGCGCGGAGGGCGCGAGGCCCACGCGGCGCGCCACGTCCTCGTAGACGAGGTCGGCGCGGGCGCGCGCTCGGGCGGCGCCGTGCCGCAGCGCGTCGTGCAGCGCGGCCGGACGCGCCAGCAGCTCGGCGGCGCGCTCGCGGATGGGCCGCAGCGCCGCGCACAGCGCGTCCGCGACCACGGCCTTGTACTGCAACGTGTTCAGGCCCTCGGCCTCCTCGACCACCTCCTCGGGCAGCTTGTCCTCCGCGAGGCAGTGCAGGGTCACCAGGTTCGACACGCCGGGTCTCGCTTCCGGGTCGAAAGTGATCTGGATGCGGGCGAATACGTAATCGTTAACTTTTTATACTTTTTATGTCGCGCGAAGCGCACGGTACGAGGCCCCGACGGGAAGCGTTACCTGCGGGGTGAAGTCGGTGACCGCCTTTCTCAACTTCAACCTGATCTCCTCGTCGGTGTCGCTCAGCATTATTCTCGATTTGGGATCGGGATCCGACTTCGACATCTTCTTGGAGGGATCGCGCAAGCTACGAAGCCTGTCGCTGCCGTCGTCTGCCCGAAAAGAGATAGATTGAGTTTCACAAGGGGAGCGGTCGGGTCGGGTGTCACGGGGGAGGGTGGTGCGGTGGTGCGGCGCACCGTACGTACCGGGCAGCAGCGGGCGCGGCGTGGGGAAGGCGGCGCCGTAGCGGTGGCGGAAAGTGCGCACGAGCTGCGCGGCGACCTGCAGGTGCTGCAGCTGGTCCGCGCCCACCGGCACGTGCGTGCCGCGGTACACCAGCACGTCGGCCGCCTGGGAACACGACACGACCAGTACCACTACACATCACACATCACACATGTGCCACAGTTAATTTCTGGTTCAAAATCGACTCGGCCGGCACGAACAGATGCCGAATTTACCTACATAATAAATAATAATAATATGCATTTACTCAAAACAGTATGATACTGGTAGCAAACCCTTTTTTATTTGAACATTTATAAAAATATCTGCAACTAACTGGAACCATGCAAGGTGCACAGGAGTGGGATAATCCATTTTTTATTTGAGATTGAAAATTAATTTACTCCTATCTAATCTTAAGGTGCGTCCACATTAGGCGCTTAAAGCTTTAAGCTTCACGTTAAACCCTATTGTGGACAAGGTTAACGTTCAGTTAAGTAGCGAGTAACGTTGAACGTGTTGTTTAACGCGCTAACTAATTCGCTTATGTGGACGCACCCTTAGGGTATCTTCAGACAACGATTTAGAAATCATCGATTCAACCGTAACATTAAAGAAAATAAGCAGAATGCCAAGGAGCACAGCAGGAGAGCAAACCTGCAGCACGGGGTAGAGCAGCAGGCCGAGGGGCACCTCCTTGAGGGCGGCAGCCTTCTCCTTGTACTGCGGCAGGTGCGCGAGGCGCGCGTGCGTGGCGAGGCAGGCCAGCAGCCAGCACAGCTCGGCGTGGCGCGGCACGGCCGACTGCGCGAACACCGTGCTGCGCGCCGGGTCCACGCCGCTCGCCACCAGGTACGCCATCAGCTCCAGCGTGCGCCGCCGGACGCTTTCGGGTTCCTGTCCAATGTCCATGCTGTGCGTTCAATATACTCGTACGATACCAACCCCATAGGAGCATACGACTACGAGCATACGAGCTTTCTTTACATTACTAATATAGAAATATAGCTAATATATAAACGAAAATATTCATTTTCAGAGGCCCCCATTGATTTAACCAATCTCCTACCAGAAACTTACTACCACTGGATATCCACACGATTTGATTCATTAACATAGTATAAAGTATGTATAATATCACATATCTCCAAAATGAAATAAAATAAGCGCACCTGTTTAGTGGTAAGTGCATGGAGGTCTGCAATGAAGAGGACCAGGTCGTCTCCGCCGTCCTGCAAGCGCACGCAGCGGCGCACGGCCGCGAAGTAGTTCCCCGCGTGCAGCGCGCCCGTCGGCTGCAGCCCCGACACCACGCAGCGCGCCCACCGCTCTCCCGCCTGCCTCTGCTCTCCCTCTCTAACCTCACTTTCCCCTTCTTGTCCTTGCTTTATGTTTGTCTGCCAAAAAATATCTCATTACTCCATACACAACCAGATTATGATTATTACAATACCACTAGCTGACCCGGCAAACATTGTTTTGCCATATAAATTATTTCTAGGGAATTTCTAGAGTAGAAAATAATAACTAACTTATTGCAAATGTGTAAGGGTGTGGTATATGAGTGAAACATGGAGTGCTGTGAACGATGAGGGAATACAAAAATAACAAAACACTGAACATAAATATTTAAAATTTACAGTTATTGAGTGGGATGAAAAATTATTAAATTACTAAAATGACTATTAAAAAATAGGGGTTGGTGATAGAAGGATGAAAATTTAGGGTTGTATGTATTTTTGATGCCACATTATAAATAAGTACATAAAAATTTGTCCAAAAAATAAAAAAGTAATGTTAGGGGTGGACAACCCTTATCACTTAGAGCACAAGAGGTATGAAAAATAGATAGTAGCAGATTCTCAGACCTCATGAATATGCATATAAAAATTTCATAAAAATCTGTCAAGATGTTTCGGAAGAGTATGGTAGATGGTAGCTAACATTGTGACACAAGAATTGTATGTATATAAGATATATATTATGTGATAAATTCAGAAACTATTGAAAGAATAATATTGATAGATCATTAATAGTTTTCTCGCTTACAGAGTTCTCACAGAGGTTCGACAGTATATCGAAAAACAGTATGTTAGCCATATCAGTAAATACAAACCGAATATGAATACCTGATGAGTACTTTATGACTTTTTTACTGTTGATGCTTTTCACTAACTAAAGGGCAATATATCGGTGAACCTCACCTTTGCTGAGTAGTATCGGATGTTGGCAGTATTAAATCTACTCCTTATACCTTGTCTATAATAAACGTAACCCTTTCTCATGAGTTCCATATTTGAATAGTTAGAACCACCAAAGATCAAAATACTTCACAATTTAACCTATTTACCATCTTATGTTCTGGTGATTAAAAGTCATAAAGTTTTCTATAACATTTTTTGTGAATTTAGTATGAAATGAATTAAATTTAAACAGTTCTAGATGAGTTCTAGCTTCCAAGGTTTCAGGTTCAGGTCCTTCAGGTTATGTTGTTGGGTTATGTTATGTTGACATGTGACATTCCGACATGTCAAATGTCAATGTTAGCTGACAAAAGTGACAAAGAAGAATCCCATAGACATTGCTAAGAAGGAACGCACTCTACATTATGCTAACCTTACATCCTAAGGGTCTACGCAGACGTACCATAACCACACCACAACTGCAACCACACCACGTGGTCGGGTGTCAAATAGTATGAAAACTGTCACTTCCATTCACACGACCGACATTTATCGACCCTGTGCTATTCACTCGAGACCATAAACTGACTGCATTTGGTCGCGTGGTTGTGGTGAAATGTGGTGTCGACAATCGGTCAATGTGCAGGGCTGTAATCTAGTTTATGGAGACAATTAAATAAAAAGTTGCCAGTGTGGCGGGTTATCACGAAGTTTTGTGAACCCCCATCCTAGCGTTAAACGTGAATTATCAAATATTATGAAAATCGAATAAATACAACTATATAAAACCTCAGCGAGACAAGATAATGGTAGATTTCCTAAAATGTAACGAACATGAAGACTAATGCCATCATTTAATTTTAAATGTAAGATATTTACGAAGTCCGGTCTAGTAATGATGCGGTTTTTCTAAAACTGGGGGGATATGCGTAAACCTAATTTTCGAGGCAGTCAGATTTCTTTCTTATACTTATCATCAATTGCCATGATTGAGTGGCAGCTAGTGACCGTTTGACACATGACATTTACGTAGTAATCTGTACCTAGCTATTATCAATAATCTGTGCATGACATAAACAATTATTAATGGTTTGTTGACATTGACATATCACCAAAGAAAATTTGAGCAAATTCAGAATCAGCAAATAAAGCAAATGCCACAGCCATTGCCAGCCAAATATTATTATGAGCACACAGAAACAGAGCAATTTTGTCAATTTAATTTGTTTGATATAGTTGAATTTGCAATATATTTTAATTCAATGAAATAATTAAAACCAGAAATATATAAAACGACTTGTGTTCGTATAATATAATATATTAAACAGACAACTAAAAATTAAGAAGGATAATTTGTGAAGTGTATTTTTACACAATATATAGTTTTGACTCTTAATTCAGGTATGTATAAACGTAGGTTTTTTGTCCTTGTTTTATATTTGTTTTATAACTGGTCTGCCGGGAAAGGCAGAACTATTAATACAGATATAAATAGATAATATTCTGTATCATCACCATTACCTACAATAATGAAGTTATAAGAAGTCATCACTATGCCAGGGTGCTCATTGTAACCATTCGTCACTATGAGTTTTTGTTATCAAGTCGGGTGTTATATGCAAATATTATATGGGACCGGGCTGATGGTGGTGATGTGATACTGCGGAGACAAATAGATGTAGTAGGACCCAAGGCAACATTTTCTCACTTGGACCAACTGATGTGCACAGAAACTATTAAATCTTTTTCAAGAAGGAGCACATTTTCAACATTTTGTTACTCAGTTCAAGGGAGCACATCGTAAGTAGTTCAGTGTTAGTGACTCAAAGACACTGTGGTCAAATCAAAATGGGCTAAGAGCTTCCTTAACACTTAAGATGATTTTACCTTTTTATAATATTCTAATGGTTTTCACTTTTTCAAACTGTTGAGTTCTCAACTAAACAGGTGATTTAAAATAGGCATCAGTAGTAATAGTAGTAATAACAGTAGTATAAGTTATTTATTTAGTGTATGGTTTACAACTGTTTTTTCTTGCCACGAGCCTTGCTGTACTACCAGTAGTACTACTGTGTATTTGTGAATTAGGAAACACAGAGAAATAGAATTTAGTCATAGATATTATAAGGTTATCATAAATAGAAAAATGTAAAAAAAATTGATGTTGGTTTTCATAAGAATAAGATCTTCCATATTTTTAGCATTTGCTTAAGTTATTTTTAACAGATGAATCCCTTTAAACTGGTAGGCCTGGGATGATAAATTTTGGTGTTTTAGACTAACCCAACCATTAAGAGTTTACATTGGCGGTCCACTATTCAGATGCAGAATTAAAATTATTGTAAAATTCTTTGAAGCCTGTTAAATCTTAGTCCTTTTTTTATGTCGCTGCCAGGTGGGTCGACACGAGGACGATGTCTGCGGCGAGCGCGCGTGCGGTGTGCGCGGCGAGTGCGTCGCGCATGGCGGCGTGGCGCGCGCACGCGTACGGCGCGCTGGACGAGCTTCGTCTGGAGAGCGCGCGCGTGCCGCCGCTCCGCGCGCCCGACGACGTGCTCGTGCGCGTGCACTACGCCTCCATAAATCCGCTCGACGTCGCCATGATAGGTCGCGTGTCACTTTTACACTCGTACCTACCTTCACTTTACGAGCGGTGATAGCCCAGCGGTTAAGAGTGCGGCCTCTCCCTCGAAGGGTCCGAGTTCGAATCCCAGTCGCAAGGACCGACGACAACTTTCTTAAAAAATATATGTACGCTTTATAAAATTAAATATTACAAAGGTGAAGGAAAAATATTTTCAATAGGTTCACAAAAAATATTCTCAAAGGCATGTGAAGTCCACCGACCCGCATTAGGTCAGCGTGGTGGACATTAATCGATTACAGACAATATCAGTTATTAATGGGTGATGTGATCAAATGTTCACTTTTGTCGCAGTTCCTCATTGATAAAACCGATATCGTCCAGGCGGGTACGGGTCGCGCGTCCTGAACGCCCTGCGGAAGCTGGAGGGCGAGGACGTGGAGTTCCCGCTGGTGCCGGGGCGCGACTTCGCCGGCGAGGTGGCGGCGGCGGGGCGCGGCGCGCGGCTGCGGCGCGGCCAGCGCGTGTGGGGCGTGCTGCCCGCGCACCGCGCCGGCTCGCACGCGCACTACGTGCTGGCGAAGGACCGCTGGGCGGGCGAGGCGCCGCGCGCGCTGGACGCGGCAGCGGCGGGCGGCGCGCTGTACGCGGCGCTGTCGGCGTGCGCGGTGCTGCGCGCGGCGGGGCTGCAGCCGGGCGGCGGCGGCGGCGGCGGCGGCGGGCGGCGGGGCGGGCGCGTGCTGGTGCTGGGGCTGGGCGGCGTGGGGCAGGCGGCGCTGCAGCTGCTGGCGCGCGCCGGCGTGCACGCGGTGGTGGGCTGCAGCGGCGAGCTGGCGGAGCGCGCGCGTGACCTGGGGGCCGCGACGGTGCTGCGACGCGACGACCCCGACTACGATAGGCTCCTCGTCGACGCCGGCCCGTGAGTTCCGGGACTTCCTACGAGAGAACTGAAATCGAATCGGTCCTTAGGTTGTTTATTTGACATAAACGCTAAGTACCGAATTTAAATAGTATAGAAATCTTAATTCACCTACATACGGCACCACGATCGATCGCTCCATCGATTTCGATCGTTGGAGTAGATTGCGAGGAGATGTCGTATGCGGTTCCTTGCGAACCGTATAGTATAAGATCCCGGTATACAACGACCTTCACCGAGATGTTTATTTGATGAAACGTATTTTATATTCAATTTAATACGTCAATAAACATATTGCATATGGGCTGCCTAACAAATTGCAGTCCAGGATACGATTAATTAATAATTATACCTGGCAACCTGAGGGTTGTGACCGGAAAAAAATAAGACAATTTGCATATTCTATGGACATCATACCTTCGATTGGTATAGAATTTGTTTAACAATCAAACCGGTGAAATGTTAAAAAATTTTTTTTTTAAAATTATTAATTAATCGTATCCTGGACTGAAATTTGTTAGGCAACCATATATTTATTGACATATTAAATTGAATATAAAATACGTTTCATCAAATAAACATCTCGGTGAAGGTCGTTTGTATATCCGGATCTTAGACTAGTAGTCATTTATCAGAATGATCAGGTTTGGGAGCTCACAGTTGAATTTTCGAATACAAGCGGAACGATCGTCCGGGGCAGGTACGAGGCGATCGTGGAGTGCGCAGGGCTGGGCGGCGGCGAGGCGGCGGCGCGGCGCTGGCGGTTCGCGCGCTTCGCCACGCTGACGTCGCCGCTGCTGCGCGAGACGGACGCGCGCGGGCTGCCGCTGGGCGCCGCCGCCGCCGCCGCCGCGCTGGCCGCGCGGTGCGGCGCGCTGCCCGCCGGCTCCTCCGTGCGCTGGGCCTACTTCGTGCCGCTGCGCTCCGACATCGAGATGCTTCGCCGCCTCGCCGACCGGGGAGAGGTCACCGATTCCTCGCATTCTATCGTATCGATTCACGTCAAAAATATATAAAATGTGAAAACAAAAATAGGACTCGTTAGCGCTAAGCTAATAGTGATATACGTGTGGTCGTGTGCAGTTCCAGGTGTGCGTGGAGCGCGCGTGGGGCTGGCGCGAGGGCGCGGCGGCGTACGCGCGCGCGGCGGCGGGACACGCGCGCGGCAAGCTGCTGCTCGACTTCACCGACCCGCCCCGTGCGTACCACTACTGTCTACAGCTCTACACCCCGGGACCTGGCTGAGTGGCTATACACCTCTCACATCCCACACCCTACGTCCTACACTCCTACATACGAGTACGTACCTACCCCGATAGAAATATTCAATTCTATATTTCTTTATGTGTATATTATTAATATCTAAAGAGAAAATTTTCCTCTCGGAACCGTACGATAATTATCGTACATCGTACGTAGGATTGTAGGATTTAAAGCATTTGCAAAACGTTTCATACAGCCCACACTAGGTGTGCGGGGAATAACTTTAGAATCAAATAAAACAGATAATAGTGAAATTAACTTTTATTCTATAGCCCCCTTTACACACTGTACAGACTTTAATAGACACGAACACATAAAGCACCAAAAGCTTTAGTGTTAACTTTTGTTTTGGTTGCAGAGGAGTGTATGTTGAAGTGAAGGAGCGGCTGCACCGGCGACAGTCGCAGGCGCGGCGGGTCGTTGGTGTTGTGAAGTCTAAAGATAACCTTAGTAGGATATTAGTTTAATATTAAATGACTAGTTTTTTAATTCAATTGTTTTCTTATTTGTATTCTACCCAAAATTCACTAATATGAAGAATAAAAATGAACGGCAAACAATGTATAAACAATAACAACAAAAAGCTAGGCGCAAAAGACAATTTCAAAGACAGTCATACCGGACGATATTACAGCATTACAGTACTACATTAATGCTACATACAACAAATATAAGTACGATGTCGCTTGCTGACAATAATTTTCAGTTTTCAGTATCCAGTGAACATCACCGATGTGCGCCGGCGCCCTCTGGTGGTGGTGGTGGTGGTGCTGGTGGTGGTGCTGGTGGTGGTGCTGGTGGTGGTCAGCGGCGACCTCCACTCACTTCTGCATGCAAATATTTACACCACAGTGATTGGAACACATTTTGAAATTAATCAAATGGAAATATGTACATATTTACAATACATTAAAGTGTAAATTTTTGCATGTGTTGTGTTGCATGAAATTTAAATTTCCTATATTTACATTAATTGTGAAAGGTAAATAATTAAATTTGTTCGTAGCTTAGGACAGACGACACTATTTTGTCGGCTAATTTATTCATTCATTCATATTCATTCTTTATTGCGTTAAATATGTTCACATTTCATTTTAATACTTAATTAAATATATGGACCCCGGTGGGCACTGCAATATGTTCCGTGGAAGGGAGAGGAGACAGCCTGACATATCAATTAATTTTTATTTCCTCTAATAATAATAATAGGGTAATATTGCTGTGTTGGCTCGATGGACGACGGTGCCTCGTCGTTGCAAACACGTTGATTCACATAGACCATCGATCTGAATTTTGGTACACATAAAAATTATGGATTTAGACTAGCTGATTAAGAATATCGTACTAAAAATACCCGCAAATTATATTTTCAAGGTCAAATTGCTGAAAAATGATTTTTTAATGGTTTTTCGCGTTTACTGCAACAAACATGAACGTTCGAGAAAAATGTTTCAAACAAAAGTTGTAGACGATGAAAAGATAAACACTTTTTGTTCTGTATGTTTTCCGCATAAATCCAGTTGTTTGGGAGAAAAATGGAAAAACCATTAGAAATTTGTATTCTTTTGAGCTTTTGTGCCGTGTGGTTGCCGGCTTAGAATAGCGCCACTCCAAGTCGACCCGTGGAGATCGTAAGAGGCGATCGGAGGGATATCACTACCAGGGGATGGGCAGCAGCGTCTCCCTGAGTACTAAACACCTACTGCGGTCACCAACACGCACTTGCCAAGCGCGGTGACTACGGCATCAACCCCCAACATGGACGGCACAATTCAGCCACGGCCCCCAGTCCCCGGCGGCTCCGCTATTCCTGGCTCCGGCAGCGGCCATGGTAACGGCGGGGCAGGGGGTGCTAAGAATCTCCGGCAGAGATTGCGCTGCCACAAACGACGACTTCTGCACCTGGCAACATACAACACCAGGACACTGAGGACCGACGACAAGATCTGTGAGCTGGAAGACGAGATAGACAAGTTAAACTGGAGTGTCGTGGGATTATCCGAAGTCCGAAGACAGGGGGAGGACACGATAATCCTAAACTCCGGTAACTTGTTCTATCACCGGGAGGGCGAACATCTGTCCCAAGGTGGTGTCGGGTTTCTCGTCCACAAGTCCCTCGTCAACAACGTGACGGAAGTCGGGAGTGTGTCGGCAAGGGTAGCGTACCTTATACTCAGAATATCCAAGCGGTATTCGCTGAAGGTCATACAGGTTTACGCACCGACCTCGGCACACCCCGACGATGAGGTTGAAGTTATGTATGAGGACGTAAGTAGGGCCATACGTAACTTCAAGACCCATTTCACGGTGGTGATGGGGGACTTCAACGCAAGACTAGGTGCGCGAGACGGCGACGAGCTGAAGGTGGGGCCCTTTGGTATCGGGCAACGGAACCACCGGGGCCACTTGCTGGCTAACTTCTTGGAGAAGGAGGACTTCTATATGATGAACTCCTTCTTCAAGAAGAAGCCACAGCGCAAGTGGACTTGGATCAGTCCCAATGGTTCCGTTAAGAGTGAGATAGACTTCATTATGGCAGACAAGCCGCACATATTCAATGATGTCTCTGTGATCAGCAGGTTTAAAACCGGAAGCGATCACCGGATGGTCAGAGGCACATTGAATATCAATGTCAAGCTGGAACGGTCACGCCTAATGAAGTCTACGCTCCGACCAACACCTGCCCAGATCCAGGACTCCGAGACCTTTCAGCTGGAACTCCGCAATCGTTTCGCGTGCCTGGAAACATGCAGTTCAGTGGACGAGTACAACACCAGGATGGTAGACACTGTCCACGAGGTTGGGTCTAAGTATTTCAAGGCCCCCTCCGGTGGTAAACCTCAAGTTCTCTCAGAACATACTCTCGGTCTTATGAGGGAAAGGCGAGAACTATGTGTGCAGTCTCCAACCTCAATGTCGAAATACCGACTGCTCAACAAACAGATCTCTCGGAGTAGGCGACGCGATTTGCGTGTTTATAACACCAAACGCGTAAAAAACACGATCGAGCGGAACCAAGGCTCGAAAGTGTTCGCAAGAGATCTGGAGGTTGGGCAAAGTCAGTTGACGAGGTTGAAGACCGACTCCGGCACCATAGTTACGTCTAAGCCCGAAGTTCTGAGAGAAATTGAGAGATACTACGGACAGCTGTATACCTCCTCAAGAGCTCCCGTTCCCAAGGCGGCGAACGACAAGCGAGCTAAATTAACCCGGCACTATACCGAAGATATCCCGGACGTCAGTCTGTACGAAATTAGGGGGGCACTCAAACAGCTTAAAAACAACAAAGCTCCGGGGGATGACGGAATTACAACGGAGCTGCTGAGAGCGGGCGGCAAACCCGTCCTAGTCGCGCTCCAGCAATTGTTCAATTCCGTCATCAGCACTGGAAGTACCCCGGAGGCGTGGAGCAGAAGCGTGGTGGTACTGTTCTTCAAGAAGGGCGACAAAACCCAACTGAAGAACTACAGGCCCATCGCGCTTCTGAGCCACGTCTATAAGCTGTTTTCGAGGGTCCTCACTAATCGTCTAGCGCGCAGACTCGACGACTTCCAGCCTCCCGAACAAGCCGGTTTCCGAAAAGGCTATAGTACCATGGACCACATACATACGCTTCGGCAGGTTATACAAAAGACCGAGGAGTATAATCTGCCGCTATGCGTAGCGTATGTGGACTATGAGAAGGCCTTCGATTCTATCGAGACCTGGGCGGTGCTTGAGTCTCTACAGCGATGCCAGATCGACTATCGGTACATCGAGGCGTTGAAGTGTGTATACAATGCCGCCACCATGAAAGTCCGAGTACACGACAACAGTACGAACCCCATCCACGTGCAGCGCGGCGTACGACAGGGGGATGTCATCTCCCCAAAACTTTTCACCGCTGCACTGGAAGATGTGTTCAAGCTGATGGAGTGGAAAGGACGTGGTATTAACATCAACGGCGAACACCTCTCACACCTCCGATTTGCCGATGACATAGTGATCCTGGCGGAGTCGCTGGAGGAACTCAGCATTATGCTCAGCGACCTCAATAGTGCCTCACAACGGGTGGGTCTTAAGATGAACATGGACAAGACGAAAATCATGTCTAATGTCCATGTCACACCCGTACCGGTGGTTGTTGACGGCACTGCTCTCGAAGTTGTAGACGAATACGTTTACCTAGGACAAACGATCCGAATGGGTAAGTCCAACTTCGAGAGAGAGGTCACTCGAAGAATCCAACTCGGCTGGGCAGCGTTCGGGAATCTACGACACGTCTTGACGTCCGATATACCTCAGTGCCTGAAGTCGAAAGTTTTCGAGCAATGTGTGTTGCCAGTGATGACCTACGGTGCCGAGACGTGGTCCTTTACTGTGAGCCTAATTCACAAGCTCAGAGTCGCCCAGAGAGCAATGGAGAGAGCTATGCTTGGTATTTCTCTACGAGACAGAATCAAAAATGATGAAATCCGTAGAAGAACGAAGGTGACCGACATAGCTCTCAAAATTTGCAAGTTAAAGTGGCAATGGGCTGGCCACATCGTTCGCAGGACTGACAACCGATGGGGAAAAAAGGTCCTCGAATGGCGACCACGTCTAGGCAAAAGGAGCACAGGCCGCCCTCCGACCAGGTGGACTGATGACCTGAAGAAGACAGCGGGAAACCGTTGGATTCAGAGGGCCCAGGACCGGGCGGAGTGGCGTCGATTAGGGGAGGCCCATGTCCAGCAGTGGACTACTAAGGGCTGAAAGGAAGGAAGGAAGGAGGATTCTTTTGAGCTCACCTAACCTAACCCATTGAAGGGATTTCTGAGTGAAATTTAGACTTCTGTCACTGACAATACATGCAAGAAACGAACGAACGAAAAATTCGATTTTCTTTCCGTTTGACCTTGAACATCAAGTTTGCGGGTATTTTGAGTATGATATTCTTGATCAGCGCGTCGAAACACATAAGGCTATGTCCAGATGAGGCTTTACGCGCGAGTGCACTCGCGCGGCGCGTCCCTATTTCTATACCGTCCAGATACCGCGTTTTACGCGCGTTTCTACGCTGGGAGGGATCCAGTGTTGCAAACATCCGTATCGAAGTTATCACGCTCCATTTTAAATCAAATACGTCCACTCGCAACGAACTAATAATTACACGCAGAGGCGCGCAGCATTGTGGTAGTGCTTTACTCGCGCAAAATATGAAATCGGTTATTTTTTTGACTAAGTATATTGCTTTTTTAAACTTCCTGCTATTTCGTTAGAAATGAAAAAAGGATTCTGTTTTTATGCTCAGTTCGGCTGAAATACTCAGTAGGTAACACAATACAAATTTTTATAATTTTACGGTATTTAAAATTGTCAATTTTTATCTGAAATATCAATGTATTCTTCAATGTTATCTTTCAAAACTCGTAAAGAAATCGTGGTATGTGGTGTTAACGCGAGATTTCTAACGGCTCCTGCAAACGACGCCGCCACCGCGCCGTCACCGCGCCGCCGCCGCACCTTTACACTTTACATACGCGCCGCGTCCGCGCCGCCCGCGCCGCCACCGCGCTCACACCGCGCCCCCGCCGCGGTCCCCTCCGTGTCGCTATTCACTTTGTAATATATTCCATTAATTTCCATTACCGGCCGTCTATGTACGTGCACGTGCGATACATTTTAGGAAACCAACAAGAAAATTTTGGTTATGAAACATTTATAAGTTGGACAGAGAAGTATTATGGGACAAAAATTTGGTAATTTACAAAGACAAGCGTAAAAGTTGGTTGCGTAAAGCTTGGTTTGAGATATGCCATTTATAATGAATGATAACTTTGCGGAACTACTTGATACGGAGAAAAATAAATACGGTAAGCATATTTTTTATAAAATTTTATTAATTCGTGTTCCATTTAACAATAATTATTTTGCCATGGTACACTCCCTGATCTGTTCGGATATCTTCGTAAAGCGTATGAAATTCACCATATTGTTCCCTTACTGACAGCATAGGATGCACCCACAACTTTCTAGTGGACTTACGACGTTCATTTTGCCATTATCTATACATAAATAGTAAGCACTAACTTCTTTTTTCATTAAATTAGACATGTTTTTGCGAGTGTGTTACGTGATACGTGCGATCTTCCCAACTAGCAATGTATTATTACTAACAACAGTATAGTGGACCCGTTTGTCGGCGCGGCGGCGGCGGCGCGTATGTACAGTGTAAAGGTGCGGGCGGCGGCGGCACGGTGACTGCGCGGTGGCGGCATCGTCTGCAGGAGCCCTAAGTCTGGCGTCTACTGTCTCGTCTGAACTTTGAATGTGCCGTGCCCGTGAGTGGGCATGAACACTATCGTCACAGTATTCGTACGGTAAGTGGTTACCTCTGACACTGTCACTGTCGGACATTTTCCAATACCTATCTATATATGGCACACCGCAGGCGTATAGTACTATACTACGAGTATATTATAGTAATGGCACATCGCACACGTAACTGTAGGAATACTTTGCTCATGCTCGGGCTACGGCACGCGGATGGTCGTTAGAAGTATGTAGGTAAGTAATAGTTGGTACCGTTGCGCGTTGATACAATCCGCAAAATATAGGTACGGTAGGTATACCTATACCTATTGTTCAACGGTCCAGTGCATTGCAAAATATTAACATCGGACAGGCCACAGGTCACATAACTAATGTGACGAACGAGATCGCAAACCTGACAATGCCTCTACTAATTATATTATTATTTATTCAAATTAGCATTCTGGCCGCTCGCGCTGATGGGCGATCACGTCACACGGGACCGGTTTCTCTTGTTGATTTGACAAAGTTTGAATGATGCAAATGCAAACCAATATAGGTATATTATAGTATCTATTATGTTGAGGGAGGTATCTATCAGAAATTTTATAGCTATAAAATTACAAAAAAATTAGAACAATTAACCTCACTGAATATTAATTACTTATTATTTGTGAAGCCCCGACCTAGATAAGAAAGACAGTGTTATTATAAACATAGAGATATTAGACTAGACTGACTAGAGCAGGGAAGCCACGCTACCGACTGTCCTTCGGTTAAAATGAGAGAAAAGATTGCGGAACGTTCTATATCTCGCTTCTCGCGCACGTGCAATTAGTGAAAAAAAATTTTAGGTAATGAAATTGTTTAATGCTCATGCGTGAATGCGCGAAGTTCTTGCGCATTCGTTAGTAGAACGAGATAATCTTATATCTCTTTCTAAGTGTCGCACATTTCCACTTACAGGAGGCCGTATAGACATACGGGAGACATAGGGGAGACCCCCTACTCTAGTATAATACCTCTATGGTTATAAATTCACTGCGTGTGCGTAAGTACCTATATTGTTTTAGGCTTTTAGGGCAACAGTGGTTCCTAAGAACGCATGCACACTTGCGCCTGAAATTTAAATTAGTCAACCTAAAAGTTACTCGGTATGTACCTAATCAAATTGAAAAATCAATTTTCCCCGTAGGTACATAAATCGGCCGATTTAATAAAAAAAATGTGTACAATCCAGAACCTCGTTACCCGCAAAAATCAATTGCCAACCATTATAGCATTGACGTCACGAATCGAGTTCCGAGTTTAACCAAGAGCAAGACGCAATTTCATAGATTCTATGAGAAGAACGTGTACTTACTATTTGTTTGTCTTGGTATGATATCACTATATACCGACGTACAAACTCAACTAACAACTTCCTCCATGATGTTGCACATCGTAATAAGATTTCTGCGTAAAATTAGCAAATGAAGATTTTTCTGCAGGTTTATTGGGAACTTAAAATATTATTAAGTATTTAGGTACTAGATATTATTATACGAATTTGTTACAAATCCCGAAGTCAGTGTTACAAGTGCTGCGGCGATTCCTGCACGCTGAAGGTGAGGTGTCGCGGCTTGATGAGCGATCGAGGCGTAGTGTCGGTGTATTGTACGTAGGCATGGAGAATAGTATGAAGGTTCAACCTGATCAGGCTGTATCGGGGCTGATCAGGGTATCTGTTTTATTCACGCCCATTTTTCATACCCGTTTAAATTAGGTAAATATGTGGCAAAATCAATTTAAAACTTTGAACGAATGCTGCGGTTTGAAATAAAAATTCCACTTGAATATAAATCAATTTCGTAACGTTACTACGAACAGAAATATAAACTGTCACGTCAAAAAGGTGACTTGAATCTCAAATGGATGTGGTTTGGATGTAAAACAAACAAATAACAAAAGAATGTTAAATTCAAGTGTTGATTAGTGGTTGATTATTATCAGCTGAAAAGAAATAATGTAGGTATGTATTACCTTGATGCGATACAACATACGATCATACGATATCGCTTAATAGCGGTCTCCTGCTCAGGCTCCTCAATACCTTTGAGTCTTTGGCTAGAAGTTATACATAATATGTATAATAATGTTTGTGCTACAATTTCAAAGAAAGAAAAAGGTAAGGTGCAAATAAATAATCACTAATATAAATTTTAATAGTGACAAAAGAGTTCATAAATAGACATAATACAAATATGATAGGGAGGATATAGGCAGGAATTATATATGCCCGCATAGGGTAGACTGTTCTAAACTTATTATAAAATTTTGTAAGATCTTTCTCATGTAACAGTCAACAATAAACGTATTCTTTTCTTTTCTTTTCTTTTAAATTGTTAGAGAACAATCGACAGGTTAAAGTCCTATATAGTGCGACATTTTGAAACTCCAATTTCCTATAGCGTATGCGGAAGGATTTTTGTACAATGTATAGGAATAAAGCAATATAGACAGAGACATATTAACAGAAAAACCTTCGAGTAACAGATATGAGTTGGACTAAAAAGGCTTTTGTGACAATCAGATAAATCGGTGAAGAGCAAGTTTAGTATTCTGTGTTCTATGAAGTGCATCGTATAGTCACTAGCGATTTGCGACTCCGAGCCACGGCGCGGCGGCGGCGGCGGCGGCGGCGCGGGCGGTTGCACGTGGTCACGTGGTGCAGCGAGCGATCTTTGCTGATAAAGTGCTGATTCAGATGTCTTATCAGTTTCATAAATAGATGTTAGCGGATATCATGTAGTGATTGATAACGTTTTTATGAATGACGCTTAAGATACCATGAACCTATCCAATTAAATTTTTCGAGTTTCGGTTTTGGTCGAAGACACTGAGATCAAGGCCGCAAGTTTAGTTTCGGCTGACAAACCCGTTTAGGTCGGATGATGTTAAGAAGGTTCCGCGTCACATGTTTGTGAGAAAATTGTTAAATTGAGGTCTTAACGGTGTTTATTTTAACTTAAAAGGTGGTTCGCTAATTATTTAAACGTAACTGCCTTCATTACACGCCAATGAATAGGAAGTTTCCATTTCATCAAGGTCCAACCATTCTTAATGCAAAAGCCCGCTTTGGGTAAACAATAGTAGACAATAGATGTTCTTATAATCTATGGAAAACTAATGTAAAATAACAGATAAGTACTTATCTAGTCTAGTTAAGTAATAAAATAGTTACTAATAAAACCTACATCTACCTGTTAGGAGACACGACCTTCGATCTGGCAATAAAAAACTTAAACCCGAATGAAACTTAAAAATCAAAGTTTAAAATGTGTAAATGCTAGAAAGCGCTATCGTAATGACTGTCATCTGAGTGATGATACATCACTCAGGGCGGCTATCTACTAAGATGTTTAAACGTCATTGGCTATCTACAGCAAAATGTTTTTTAGGTACTAAATAGGGGAGAGTAAGTCGCTCTGCTCGTCTCCCGACGTGGCCGAATCATTGCTGAAACAAAATGTAAGCGAATGCAAGAGTACCTTCAGTTTTCGACCCATAGACGCCATTGATATTGTAAAAGTATTTAAGACAATAGAGGTTAAAAACGCCACCGATCTTTGGGGCATTTCTGTAAAATTATTTAAATCTATAATTGATGTAATGGCACCCCATCTAGCTTTAATATTTAATAATTGTATTGAGAGTGGTAGGTTTCCTGATCTTATGAAACATAGTAAGGTTATACCTCTATTTAAATCTGGCAGCACTACTGACCCCACTAATTTTAGACCAATATCAGTACTGCCAACGTGTAGCAAAATATTTGAGAAAATCATTTTAAATCAACTCCTACGACATTTCACTAATAATGAGCTTTTACATAATAAAAAAAATTTGGATTTACACGGGGTCGCTCTACGACTGATGCGGGAGTAGAGCTTTTTAGGAATATCATTAATGCTTGGGAGGATTCGCACGACGCTTTACGTGTGTTTTGTGACCTATCCAAAGCATTTGATTGTGTCTAACACGAAACCTTAATCAGGAAACTTAATCACTATGGCATTCATGATACCGCACTCAGTCTTCTGATTTCGTATCTAAATGATAGGACTCAGAGGGTTGAGGTAAATGGTAAACGGTCGTCTGGGTCAATTGTCAAAATGGGTGTCCCTCAGGGCTCGATTCTCGGCCCATTCCTTTTTTTAATCTATATTAACGATCTACCTCACCTGGTAGAGAAAAAACATGAGATAGTACTGTTTGCAGACGACACTTCTTTAGTTTTTAAAGTTCCTAGATCTAAAAATAGTTATGACGATGTGAACAATGCTCTCTCTACTGTTGTTCATTGGTTTAATGTAAATAATTTATTACTGAATAGTAAAAAGACGAATTGTATTAAATTTTCGCTACCTAATGTTAAACAAGTCGATACTAAACCAATACTTAATGGTAAAGAACTGAATTTTGTTGACACAGCTTGTTTTCTTGGAATCACTGTTGATTCTAAATTACAATGGGGACCCCATATCTGTAAGTTGGCGAGTAGACTTAGTTCTGCGGTCTTTGCAGTTAGGAAAATACGGTCTCTTACCGACGTAGATACTGCTAGATTAGTTTATTTCAGTTACTTCCATAGTGTTATGTCTTACGGCATTTTACTGTGGGGGAATGCAGCAAATATACAAACTGTCTTTGTACTGCAGAAGAAGGCTATTCGCGCAATTTATAAAATAGGGAATAGAGAATCTCTTAGAGAAAAATTTAAAGAAATAAATATACTTACTCTTGCTTCGCAATATATTTATGACAATATTATGCATGTTTATAAAAATAAGAACAAATTCAGAACGTTTAAGGACTTACATAAATCTAATTGTATTGTAACCAGGAATGTCCACAAGCTGATATTTCCAAGATGTCGGCTTCATAAAAAAAGCCAGTCATTTATGGGAATGTCAGTTAGAATTTATAATAAAATTCCAATCGAAATTCAATCCCTGCCTTTTCATAAATTTAAAAGAACTATCAAATCAGTCCTGTGCCGAAAGGCCTATTATGAAACTAAGGACTATTTAGACGATAAGAAAGCGTGGGATTGAATAACTTCACTAGGCTATTTCTATACACCATGTATCAATATTCATTTGTGAGCAGATGGCAATGGGGCGATATTGACACACACGATAGCTGTCACGTGTGTTCCTTTATTGGGCCTAGTCATACTGCACCATAGAATAATTCATACTTATTTTTGTGCTGGGAGTTTTTTTCCGCCCGCTTTTTTCTCCTAGTCCACGTTTTGCCTGAGGGGCGATCAAAGCGGATGTTTGTATAATGTTAAATGTATGACGTTCGTTAAGTGTGCATAAATTGTACCTAATAATGAATAAAAGCTTTTGAATTTGAATTAGAAGTGGCATGCATGAAGGAGCCAGGTTTTGAAGGAGGAGAGAGAATAATGCAAGTCATTATTTCCGTTGTTCATGGTCAAATCAGGTTGGAAATTATATTTTTAAGTGATAACACTGATTTCCTGTCACCCACAAAGATTTGACAGCTCTTCGAAACCATTGGATGCCTGTACGTACGATATTATTGGCCTTGTAGATACGGAAAAACTGAACTGAAAAAGTTTTAATTTTATTGATATTTTGAAGGTTATATTTATTTAAAGAATAGGTTATGAAAGAGCCGGGTGTATGGGCCTTGAAGGAGCCGACTCTTTGTATGGTGTTTCTTTCTGGTAGAAAATGAGATTAGTTATTTTGTTAAAAAAATATTGTGGTCTCCTCTCACAATGAGAGGGATGTAGGCCATAGTCCATAGTTGGTGGACTTCACATACCTTTGAGAGTATTTTTTTTCTCTCAGGCATGCAGGTTTCCTCACTATGTTTTCCTTCACCGTAACAGCAGGTGACATTTAATTTTATAAAGCGCACATAACTTTTTTACAAAGTCATCGGTGCGTGCCACTGGGATTCGAACCTAGACCGCTCGAGTAAGAGGCCGAGTTTTTAGACCAGTGGCTAAGAACTCGGTTATAGCCCAGTAGCTATCACCGCTTTTTTGCTCCGACTATATCTGAGAGTAGTACTTAAGCAAATTTAGGGTAACCGGTAAAGTCGGCTCTCCTTCTAACATCACTATCTCTAGGCTTTCCATACGTCCCGGTTGTACCGGGAGCGGGATAGCCCCGGGTTTTTAGTGATGGCCCGGCCGGTTTAGTCACCTTCCCTGGTTATATATATCGTCATCGGGCAATGTTGAGAATTTTACACTTTTTTTGGGACACTGTCTAGAAATGCAAAGTTACAAACAACATAATTGTATACATTATTTTCGTTATGGTTTTAATGCATTAGGTAAGTTAAGTACCTACCCGTGCCGTGTGGTAATTGATTCCAGTGGTTAAAACTCGATTTATTCGTAGTTTCTTTAAAATCTGAATCCATGTATAAATTGGGAACAATGGCCATAATTTTGAACACTAGTCAGGTAAGGTTTCTATAGAAAAAATGTACCTACCTACGCGTTTTTTGCCGTACGTTACATTTCTTTCCAGAATTTATTCCTAATAGTTATCAGATACTATCGAATGGTGTAATAACACTTACAGGTGTGATTTTTTTCATAATCAATGGGCTCTATTTTAGATTTCTTCAGTATTTTTCGATATTCCTCATAGTTTCAAATTTCCCTATCCACAAACATTTAAAAAATTCTGTGTTTATTGTAACTTGTAACTAATTCATTAAAATTTTTACTTTTAATTTAAAAAAACTATTTTCTTTGGGTTAGTTTTATATCCTAACCCTGGCTCTTGTCCAGCTTAGAGCTAAATGATTATGGTATGTCTAATGGTCTAACATGTCAATTTGTTTCGGAGATATGCGAGGACAAACATATCTACATACAAACATACATACCTACATATGTACATACATACATACATACACCCATGAAATTTGGTATTCATGTTTGGAATCCGTAATAGACCAACATAATGTAAAAATTGTGCAGTTCTGAAAATATTACTAACATACGTGTCAAATTGATAACCTCTTATTTTGAAGCCGGTTAAAAGGAGAGTTATCTCCTCGATACCGACCTTCGTCTGGGAAAACAGGAGGGAATAGGGAGCCGAGTTCACCCCTCGTTCTGACATCGAACCGACCGCGACTCCGCGGGGTCGGTCGGTGGCGGCGGCGGCGGCGACGGGCGAGCGCGAGCGGCAGGCGGCAGCGCTCTTCTTTTGCGTTCGTGTAGCTCCGGTTATGCTCGACTCTGTATGACTCTGTCGTCTCGTCAGGCGTCTGCACGAATGTGCGGCGTGCTGCGAGTCAGAGCGCCGCCATTGGCCGCGGGCACGTGGCCTGATCTCGCACCATGGCAACGCGCCTCGCGCCCCGCGCCGCGTTCCCCCGCTAGATATTCGCACAACGAAGGAGCCCTCCCGGACTAACTGAATCATTCACATTCAGTCGCGCCGCAGTTTTGCGACGGATCGTCGCCGGGTCCGAGTCTAGACTGAGATTGCGTTTCGTAATTTAGATCGAATGCCGGTCGATATACCCGCGGATCCTCGCAACCACGACCTTCCGATTGCCGTGAGTGCGCGCCCTACGGACTGCGGTTAAAGTTTATACGGTACCCTGAAAAACGGAGAACTAGAACACCAAACGATCGGACAAAAACACTACCCGGTCCCGAAGTAGCTCTCAAACGATCGGATCTAATAATACTGGAATTTGAGAAATGTAAGTACTGCATGGTTAGACACATTCACGATGGGGTTTTCAGCGTTTATTTTATAGAAACAAAAAGTGAACACCAGGGGGGTCACTACAAACTCCTAAAACCTAAGATCTATTATTACTAGCGTAGCGTTTAATATAACTCAATGCCTAAAACCATCATAAAGCAATGTTTTGTTTTAATTTAAAAATCAAAATTTTGTTTTAAATCAAAATACCTAAAACATTCTGTTTTAAATTAAAACAAAACATCATTGCTTTATGATGGTTTTAGGAGTTTGTAGTAACCCCCCAGGGTACTTCATGCTAGAAGAATATAATCAATCTATAGACTAAGTAGTCCCACAATATTTATTTATTTATAAGCGTCATAACGCTTATAATTCATGCAACTTAAAAGAATTATTACCCTACTTACTAATTATTACCTATTTCCAATTTTTATTGATTATGTAGGTATATAGTTGGCACCAGGCAGGCATACCGTATCGCCCTGCCCGATGCCCGACTGCCCGTATTGGCTGCGCCCTCTAAACACTTCTAAGGATTTTTTTCTAATTAGAAATATTTTCCTTTCCACCGATTCAAACAACTAGGTACCTACCTGCCCAGGAATTCTGACTATTTACGCATACCGATAACAAAATTCAGTTGTTTACGGATAAAAGTTTTAAAGTAACTACTAACTATAAATAGTAGATTTGGCATCTATCTATCTACGATCTACGATTTTTAGGACTTTTTAACCCCTCCCCGCGTCTTGTCACAGAACTACTTCCGGTTCTGAAAATGTTACGTCACATATTTTTTAAATTTATGCATGTATTTAAAAATAATAAAAAAGCAGTTAGGTAGGTATTATTATTTTTTTCTTTCTTTTAATATGTATAACCTTCAATAAAATCAACATAAAGGCAAATATTTTTATAACAGAAAAAACCAACGACTAGTTAGGAAACAAGAAACGACTCATTATTATAATAAATTATGTTAATTAAAGATACAAAGCATAATCATCTTGTTTAACTTCCATGACTCCAGTGTACCTAAGTAAGAATAAAAATGTATTTATTGCATTGTAAACAAGCGTGGGGTGCTTTTTACGATATTTATTGACACCATTGCACGCTACGCTTTTTTTAATGCAAAGCGGGTGTTTTTTCTTGTTTTTAACTAGTTATTATTTATTTTTCATTTTTGGTTAGTTTTTTATATTATTGCATTGTTATTGTAAGATTTTCCTTAGCTCCCTCCCCGCTAACCTAATCTCACGTGACATGCTTCAAAATTTGTGTTGGCTGTAATTGTGTTGGATAATTGAGAAAAAAAAACACAACTTGTTCTACTAATTTAAATCACAATCACAAAATTAAATGTGAGTATCAACCAAAATTGAGGGCCGTCTGATTTGGCCATATTTTATTCTAGAAATAATTATCCTCTCTCCCGTAAGTGAGATTTGGAAAGATTTAGCTCGATCAAGAACCAAATACGTAATTAATGCCTCTTGTTAGGGGGCCCCTTCAGCTCGGGGGCCCTAGGCATTTTGCCAGCCCCGCCACCCTATAATTAGGCCTCTGATCGCTACGAATGAATCGTTATCGATATTGTTACGATATTGTTATTGTTTGATCCGAAAAATATTATTAAATAAAGAAACCGCAATGTAAGAAACCTATTTTCAGGCATTTTGGTAGGTCTGTTTTAGGAATTGGTTCATTTGGGTGTCTAATAACGAAAAGATTTTTTCCTCATATTATGACTCGTATTGTGAATGTTGAATTAGAAAAAATCTGTTGTAATTCTATAACTTAGTGCAAATTCGATCTGGACACAATGTAAACAAAACGTTGCCTAGCAACCACTGACAAACAGGAGAATGCAACTTTTTCTTGATTTATTACTTTTACAATTTTTTATATCATAAACTAACATCTCACTAATAATGTTATTTTTACTTATAAATCACGAGATTTATTTAGTGAACTACCTATAATACATAGAACATTGAAATGTATATAATACAGGTTCTTCGGCGCGTAAGCAATTTTCACGTTCCATTCTACTCTTGCCAAAAGTTTGGTTAACATTTTTATTATTTTAGAGTAGATTAATTAAAGAATATAAGTAATACTAACAATTAAGAATGTTTGAATGACTTATACATGTATATAAACTAAGTAAATAATAATATGTTTTTAAAATACATTACCATAAAAATATGCATTTTTTGGTAATTTATAATTATAACATTAAACACATAATTTATAGTCTGGAAAAATGGAACGACGCCATTTTACAAAATAATACGACCACATTAAAAAGTTAGTTATTTACTAGCAAACACTAACCACTTTGTGGGTGTTTTGGTAGTCTTTTAAAAAGAGGTATTACACAAAAAGTGCAAATTGTAGAAAGGTTTCAGACGCCTTAATGGAAATAAGGTTGTCACAGCATTAGTTTAGCAATTACGATTAGTCATTAATTTTTTGTTTGATTGGTTTGACCATAATATTTAGTTGCAGTTTGTACTTTTCTCTTAATGCATACTTCGATTTTTAATAAACTCGTAAAAATATACTGAGTTGTTTGGTGGAATATAAGGCGTTTTGTGTAAAAGTTCGTGAAATTAGAGACAACCCTAAAAATATAAAATATTATTTTTATGGTTTGTTTACATTGTGTCCAGATTACTCCAGATCGAATTTGCACCAAATGAATCATCTTAGAATACAACATACCTACTTTGTAATCTTTGTATGACTTTTTTGATATATTGAATATTTACACCAAAGAAATATGTCAGCACCTCTAAAATGTTGGAATTAAAATAAAACATTTTTAACAAACAATACGGATATTTTTTTCTACATAATGATAATTGTATTTAATTGACGTCCGTGAGTCCGCGACAAACTTGAACTAAAACTGCACGCGGACACCAATATAATTAAAGCGAAAAGGTTTTGAAGTGAAAACTTCGTATGGGAGGGTAAACCGCTATTAAGTGCCTTAGAATTTTTATGATCGCTGAGTGAGTGACAAAATTAAGAACCTTTGACTAGTTATAATACTTACACTACTGGCTCAAATTCAATGAAATTTTAAGTATATGTACAGTATACTTTACAGTTTAAACAATACCTGCCTGGCTACTAAAAATTCAGGCTCCTAGTTTTATTCACAGTGGAGTTATAGTTGAAAATGGCCTGAATTGCTTCGAGATTTTTTTTTCAAATTAGTTTAAGAGATTTTGCAAATTACTCGAATCAGTCTACTTTATCAGTTTTATGTATGCAAATACATTTTAATTTTTTATAAGTAACTTAAAAATATCATTATATTTTGCATTGCACTCAGTCTGTCCTCGAGTGATTCCTATCTTGCTCGACGTGCTTTTTGGAACAGCGAAACGGTACACAATACAATGAATCTGCTCGAACAACGACCGCCGACCGCCAGTCGCACCCTTGTCGCACCGTGTCGCATGCGTCTGATGCGTCTGATGCGTCGCAGCGCAGTGTCCTTTCTTGATAAGTGCAGATTGTGGTGGCAGCGAAAACCCTGGGAATCTTATTAGTCTTCGATACAACATTTTATTATCTTGGTTTTGAGTACACTTACTGATACAATAACGATATTAGTGTAAAAAAAACTTGTGGTTTGCGTGTAACTTGTTTCTAGATTTTTATTCGCCTATATTCCAATTATCGGGCACAAGACGCATGCTAGTGCACGTTATAATTCAAATGATTTATTTTTACCTGACTACAGCGAAGCAAAAAGAAGGTTAAGTTAAAAAAAGCCCAAGGCTCGCAAATCAGTTCTTCTACCTTAAAAAGTTCTGAAATCCATGTAATACTAAGTCGGTTAATTTATTCATTTCCTACTTATGGGTTCTTCTGTCTTAAATCATTACGTTATTAGCTAGTCTATTAATAATCTTTTATATTTATGGACTAAATAAATTAACCGACTTGGTATTACATGGATCTCAGAACGTTTTACGGTAAAAGAACTGAGTTGGTGTATCTAGAAAACTGGACGGAAATTGCGAAATATTTTAGTTTTTGTCAGCTAGAAGTGCCTCAGAATTTTGATGATTGGTGACAAAATCAAGACATTTTGACCAGTTATAATTCTTAAACTAATGGTTCATATAAAATAAAATTTGAAATATATCGTGTTTATACAATACCTGCGTGGGTACTGAAAATTTAGGCTTCAAGTTTTACCCACAAAGAAGTTATAGGGGGTCGAAAATAGCCTGAAATGCTTCGAAAAAATGGTGGTACGGCCGTGCCGCTTTTTTGCTCGACTTGGCGGGGGCACTACCGTGCCCTCGCCCTGTTATGTTCATTAATTTGCTTCGTCATAATTACTCAATTGCAGCAAGAGTCCATTTTTAATTGTATGTAGGTATTATTTTTTATGATGATTGAGTAGCAAAAAGGCACAAATAGCCAAAAAGTGTCTCCATAATGCGCGTAAATTTGTGTATGTGTGACTATGTGAGTCAGTAATTTACGTCGATGGTGTGAGTGTACCTTTGGTGAGTGGTGTTAACACACCTACCTAGAATAAATTAACTAAAAAAAACGTTACCTACGTAGTTGAACCGCTCGCATCGACAATAATGCAAGATTACAGTTGCGAATTGTCAGGCGGACGATGGAGACGTAGTAGAGATGCTGTGCGATGTCGGGTGACGTCACGCCAGCTGACTACGCGTCGGCCGCCATCGTTATGAACTGATCACACAGATTTATAAACTTAAGGTTTGATCACGTTTTTGCGATTTTATTTACAATCCTCGTCCGCGGCCGGCTCGCTCCGCTCGAAGGACGCTGTGCGCTGCGCGGTGACGTCGTGCTCGCGCCTCGTCGACTCGATGCGATGATAATACACCTACGCTGTATTTTGATTTTTGGATGACGCGAAATAAATTGTTGTGAAACTCGCCTAACAGAAGGTGTCCAGGCGGAACAAACATGAGATCATTTAAACTTGTTTATCTGCACGATGCTATAACAATAAAATTGAGTGCAATTAATGTAACACGCACTACACAGCGGTGATAGCCCAGTGGCTTAGAATTCGACCTCGAATCGAGAGGTCCGGGTTCGAATCTCTGAGTGACAATGACCAATGACTTTGTTATGAAAGTTATGTGCGCTTTAAAAAAATTTAATATCACCTGCTGTTACGGTGAAGGAAAACATCGTGAGGAAACCTGCATGCTTGAGTTCAGAAAAAAACATGTTCTCAAAGGCATGTGAAGTCCACCAACCCGCACTAGGCCAGCGTGGTGGCCTACTTCCTTCTCATTGTGAGAGGAGACCCAATCCTGTAGTGGGTCATTAGGTATCGACAATGTAACACACCTAGGTGTATAGTACCTACATAACTTATACAGGAATACTCGTATATAAATAGTGCAATTAAACAATTAAATACTTGCCTTTTGACCTGCAGCTGTCGCCTTAACACGCTAGTTTTGACTGTGGCTGTGAGTCAATATTTCTCGATATCAATCATGATTACTTAAAGAATTTTCTGTGGCGTTCTTGTTTTAGGGATGGGGAACGCGTAAAATTAATTTTAATTTTAACCCTCAACGGGGTAAAAGAAAAATGGTTATGATCTAAAATGTGCAACCAGGTTTTTATACTCTTCAAGACATTGATGTAGGTTGTAGGTGGACACGTTTTTAAGGATTTTCGAAAAATCACCCCTCAAAGTCTAGTAAGTTACACATCTTAAGTTATTACATTAATTAATATTACGTAGCGAATCTAACAAAATGTTGTAAAAATAAATAGAAAAACAAATTTAATCCTTCCCCTATAAAGTCTGTAATGTTAGTTTACATTTTGATTTTGCTTGCGACATAATTCTGTTCGTGAAGGTTACCTATTTTCTTTTTTACCTGCGCAGATACAACGACGCTCATTTGAATACTTAAAACGTAAATGACGTCGTGACAGTAAAAAGTAAATAAATATGTAATTTAAATGTAGGTAGGTGCGCGAGGCAGGGTTTGCTGGGCTGATCAAGTTACGTTAAAAGTTAAAACCATACAACAAAAGTCAACGTAAATAAGTGCGATAGGTGAAATCTATCCCGGTGAAAGATTATCTTTATAGAAGACGAGTGGAACATTCGTTTTCAAACTGAATATTATATTATGTATATATTATACTTATATCTATGTATAATTAGCTTTTGCCCGCGACTTCATCCACGTGGACTTTAGGATTTGGTCAAGAGCGAGTAAAAAGGATTCCATATCACAATCCAGATTGAAAATTTTGTACTAAAATATCCCAATCTATTCTGCTGATTGCGCAAAAGTAGGTATCACAAACATCTGCATCACTAAATGTCGAACATACGAGTATAATTATTATGTAGGTGCCTACTGTTATCGTGAAGCATGAGCAGGAATCAGCACGCTCGTTACTCGTATATATTTAGTTTCTTACGTAGTGCCTACTGACGAAAACATTTCTAAGACAGGTAGTAATTGCAAGTTTTGCCCTGTTTGAGATTTTATATTAATTTGTTTAGTCTATGGGCTTTACAAAATGTCTATTAATTGATCTAAATATTTTTTAACAACTCTAACCTATATTTGTGCAAATAAACGTTTTGTCTTTGTCTATTGTATAATCCAACCCCCCAATTAGGTACTGTTTTATAATTGGGGTTAAGATACATCTAAGAGTAAGACCTGTTTAGAAAATAGGCCTACGTCACTCGCCAGTCCTTCAAATATCTTCTCAAAAATAACGTTTATCGATCGCTCAGTATGGCGACGTGAAAGCAGGAGTAACAAAAAACACATTCACATATTTTATCTATTTCGCAAAATGATAGTATACCTACGCTACGGTAGTATGAATTAGTTCTGAATTCTGCTACAACTATCAAACAAAATTAAATGTCTGGCTAATTACAACAAAAAAGCAAAAGATACCTACATATAGATAACAACGCAAAACGTAAATTGTAATAATTATTATTATCTTATATGTATATAAAATGCTCATGTCAGAGTTTTAGTTACCATACTCCTCCAAAACGGCTTTACCGATTTTTATGAAATTTTATATGCATATTCAGTAGGTCTGAGAATCGGCTAACGTCTATTTTTCATACCCCTAAGTGATAAGGGTTGTCTACACCTAACATTTTTATTTTTTTGACAATTTTTTTTACTTTTATTTTTCAATAATGTGGCATCAAAAATACATATAACCCTTAATTTTCACCCTTCTATCAACAACCCCTATTTTTAATAGACGATTTTTAACGCTCGATAACTTATATCGCAAGAAAACGTTTGCGGGGTCAGCTAGTTTTTTAGTTTAGTTTAGTTTTAGTCACACAATTTTTAAATTTATACATGTATTTAAAAAAAATAAAAAAAGTTTTTTAGTTATTTATAATCTCATAGCGAGAGTGCTTAATTATTCATAAAGTTTGTAAATTTTTAATGCTATGTCCGCCATCCTGGATTTGAGAATTAATGTGTTGTAAGTCATGCCCGCCATCTTGATTAAAAAATGTCATCCAAAATATTTTGTCAAAATATCATGTCAATAATCCAAAAAGAAAAACGATATCCGTCATCTTAAGGAAATAAATATCTTTCTTTTTTTCATCTTGGATTTAAAAACTAATTCACTAATATTTTTAATTAAATTAAAAAAAATGTGTCCGCCATCTTGGATTTATAAGTTCATGATATTCTTTATAATTTTTGTTGCAAATAATTTCGTCTAATCGAGAGCCGTGCTTTAAGGTACGTCTGTCATTATATATGTAAAGAAAAATATAATTTTCTTAATTTACGAGTATCAGTACTCTATGTTAAATATTTCCGTCAATCTGTGGTCGTGAATCTGTGTACGTTGGTAACTATGGAGACTGTCAGAAGGAAATATTGATATTCTAAAATGTGTATTTTGTTGTAGCAAAAAGCTTATGTTATAATTAATTTGGTGATTTTAGATTCGACACTTTAATTATAAGCATTAAATGTCGTTTCTTTTCTAAAGAGAAACTCAATTGTGTTTTTAATTTTAACTGTCGCCTAAATCACACATAAATCATCTTATAAAACGACATTTATTGTCAGAAAATGGAAAAGTTGAAATTTACGTTTCAAGTAAAACCAACAACAGACGGAAAGTCAAATTATATTGCGATAACCTCAATAGTCACGCAAGATGAAAAAGCTTTCCTCATTCCTGAAGAGTATCAAGCAGCATCACTTCACAAACATATCCAAGCCTCTAAAACCTATGTTACAATGAAAAATACACTCAAAAAAAGGCATCAGACTAGAAGTGTTTGGATAAAAATAAACGAAGGTATATTACAAACATACTTTGATGAGGATGAGAATATGATCTTTCAAGACCAATACCTGGAGGAAATTACCCAAGAACAACTGTCAATTGTCAATAAAAAAAGTATGGAAGATCCGATAGTGAAAATTTTGGAAAAATTAATTGAGGGTCAACAGAACAAAGAAAAACAAAGCATTAAAAAGTTATCCGATAGGTTTGTTATTGAAAAATTTGATGGTAAAAATATGGGTGCATGTCACTGGATGGAAGTATTTGAAAAGGAATGTGCAAGATTTAATTTAGAAAAAGATGAGGAAAAAATTGAAATATTTAGATTATTTCTAGAAAAGTCATGCACTGACTGGTATTCATCCATGATGATCAAATATAGCTTACAGTCAGAGTGGTCAGAATGGAAAACAAACTTTCTACAAACCTATGGAAACAAAGGGTGGACTACTAGCAAATATGCTTTGTCTTTCAAATACCAGGCCGGGTCATTATTAGATTACGCCATTAGAAAAGAAAAGCTGTTACTGGAAATAAGAAAAACAATTGATGAAGGGACCCTTATCGACATAATTGCTGCTGGCTTACCGGATTTCATAACGGATAAAATCAATAAAGAGGAAATTATACACACAAAAGACTTATTTAATGAACTTGGTAGGTTGGAACATCTAGTAACAAGGAAAAAAATTATAAAAAAGAAAGATGACACTAAACCAATAAGAGAAAAATGTAACATCTGTGAAAAATTAAACAAAGGTGTGCGCTATCATTCTGAAGATTCTTGTTGGTTCAAAATGAAAATAAATGGTGAAAAAGATAAGAAACAAATAAGAGTCATCAACAATTCGGAATTGGAATGTGAATTGCAATGTGAAGAGCAAAAAAACTAATAGTGCCGCCATTAATTAAAGTAAAATTAGTATTGAATAAAAAAGTTGAAGTGTTTGGAATCTATGACTCGGGCTCTAATGTGTCATTGATTAATTCAAAGATGTTAAAGATAAAGAATAAAGAACTGAGTTATACTAACAATACTAACAATACTAACATAAAAACAATTAATGGCGTTAAAAAGGCAAATGGCTTAATAACACTAGATGTTAAGATATTCAATATTGAAAAAAAAATGGATGTTTTTGTTATCGATAAAGAAAATTTCGATTACGATTTCCTAATTGGACTTGACTGTATTAAAATGTTTTATTTAACACAAAATGAAGACTTAGAAATTAGTCAGAAAGTGCCAACAAACCAAATAAGTGAAATTGTTTCTCAGGAAATAAAAAAATCAAATAAAGATGTTTCTAAGGAAATACAATTTGATAATTTAGTAAACTTCAATGAAAACTACAAAGAAGGAAACTTCAAAATTTGTATAAATCATCTAGACTATCAAAAACAGGCAGTAATAGATGACCTAGTATTGAAGAATAAATCAGTATTTGCGAAAGACAAATATGACATTGGAATGGTGAAAGATTATGAAGCACACATTGATCTGTTAGTAGAAAAATATTGCAGTAAAAGACCATATCGTTGTACAATTGAAGATAAGAAAGAAATTGAAACTCAGATTGCTAAGTTATTGGAAAGGAAGATAATAGAAGAATCATATAGCCCCTTTGCGGCTCCAGTTACATTGGCTTACAAAAGAGATGAAAATAAAAAATCTAGATTGTGCATAGATTTTCGGGACTTAAATAAAATTGTTATTCCACAGTCACAGCCATTCCCACTTATTGAAGATCTTATAGTAAAAACAAGAGACATGCAAATTTTTTTCAACCCTAGACCTGAATTCAGCATTTTGGTCAATACCGCTACGCGTCGCAGACAGACACAAAACTGCATTCGTCACACAAGAGGGGCATTACCAATGGACTTGCTTGCCATTCGGCCTAAAAACTTCACCAGCCATATTTCAAAGAATAATGTGTAATATAATACGGAAACACAAGCTGGGAGAGTTCACAGTATGTTACATCGACGACATATTGTTGTTTTCAAAAACTTTTTCAGATCATGTCAGACATCTAGAGCACCTATTTCAAGCAATTAAAAGTGAGGGTTTAAGGCTAAAATTTTCAAAATGCATGTTTGCTGCTGACTCCGTGAAATATTTGGGTCACATTATACAGAATAATTCCGTTAGACCTCTGAAAGACAACTTAATATCCATAAAAAACTTTCCTACACCGAAAACGCAGAAAAATGTGAGACAATTTTTGGGAAAAATTAATTTTTATCACAAGTATGTCCCGAATATAGCAATAAAATTGGAACCATTACATAACCTATTGAGAAAAGGACAACCATTTAATTGGACAAAAGCATGCCAAGAGTCATTTGTTGAAATGAAAGAGTTATTATGTTCTCAACCCATATTGACAATCTTTAATCCAAACTTGCCAATTCATATATATACAGATGCAAGTTTACAAGGAGTAGGAGCAGTTCTAAAGCAACCACAAGAAGACAATGAAGAAAAACCGGTAGCATACTATTCCAAAAAATTAAATGAAGTCCAGAAAAGGAAAAAAGCTATATACCTCGAATGCCTGGCAATTAAAGAATGTGTTAAATATTGGCAACATCTGTTAATAGGCAGAAAATTTACTGTCTTTTCAGATCACAAGCCATTGGAGAATATGAACATAAAATCAAGGACAGACGAAGAATTAGGAGATCTAACATACTACCTATCACAATATGATTTTCAAATAAAATATTCGCCAGGGAAATACAATATCGAAGCTGATTGTTTAAGCAGGAACCCGGTCTTAGAACCAAATGAAAATATAGATGAACAATTAAAGATAGTCAATATAATAAAACTAGAAGATATCATCAAAGACCAAGAGAAAAACGAAAAGATACAAAACAGAAAAGACAGGTTAATATCAAAAAGCAATATTTATTATAAAGAAGTAAAGAAAATAGAAAAAATAATATTGTCCGAAAAATTTAGTATAGAATTTATTAAAAATGTACATGCACACCTAGGTCATATAGGAATTAATCAAATGCAAAAAATGATAAGCTCATTGTATACAGCGCAAAACATGACCAAAAATATAAAAAGAATATGTGAAAGGTGTATAGTATGTATAAAGAACAAATCAAGAGGACAAAATAAATACGGATTAATGTCGCACTTGGGGCCGGCCACAAAGCCATTTGAGATATGTTCTATTGATACCATAGGAGGTTTTGGCGGTTCAAGGTCAACGAAGAAATACTTGCATCTGCTATCTGATCACTTCACTCGCTATGCATATATTTTGACATCAAGTACTCAAAATGCAAATGATTTCATCAAATTAGTTAGAAACTGTTCAGAAACTCATGATATCGGCCTGATTCTTACAGATCAATACCCTGGCATTAATTCAAAAGAGTTCAAAAATTTTTTAGATGATATGAATATTCCAATAATTTTTACTGCTGTGAACTCGCCATTCTCAAATGGTCTAAACGAGAGACTGAATCAAACGTTAGTCAATAGAATCAGATGTAAGATAAATGAAAATAACAGAAAAACAGCTTGGACAACCATAGCTCAAAATTGTGTTAAAAACTACAATGAAACTGAGCACACTGTCACTGGATATGCTCCAAAATATCTGCTATATGGCACAGACGTTACGATTTTACCGACTGAGTTGAAACTTGAAAAGATGATGAAGAATGATTTAATCCAAGATAGGAAAAGAGCACTGGAAAATACAATCAGATCACATCATTACAACAAAATATTATACGATAAAAATAGAAAACATATAGACTTCAAAGTTGGGGACAACGTTTTTGTGGAAAATGGAAACAAACTTAATAGGAAAAAGCTTGACGAACTGAGAATAGGACCATACAAAATTGAGGAAAAAATATCAAATTCAATTTACAAGATAAATACTGGTCATAAAAAATCGGAGTCAAACTTTTTCCACATCTCGAAACTGTCTCCTGCCCCTGAGCTTGACTCACTATGAAGTTAGGCTGATTTTCTATCTTCCCTGGGTGGGGGAGATGTAAAGAAAAATATAATTTTCTTAATTTACGAGTATCAGTACTCTATGTTAAATATTTCCGTCAATCTGTGGTCGTGAATCTGTGTACGTTGGTAACTATGGAGACTGTCAGAAGGAAATATTGATATTCTAAAATGTGTATTTTGTTGTAGCAAAAAGCTTATGTTATAATTAATTTGGTGATTTTAGATTCGACACTTTAATTATAAGCATTAAATGTCGTTTCTTTTCTAAAGAGAAACTCAATTGTGTTTTTAATTTTAACTGTCGCCTAAATCACACATAAATCATCTTATATATACGATAAATAAATTCTTAATAAAGTTTTTTTATGTTAAAATGAAAGGAACTTTGGCTGATTGAATGAATGAATTGAATTGAATGGACCAATGAATTACTACTAATTTTCAACCAAATGTAAAACCATTTGCTGCAGTGTATAATTTTTACAATTTAAATAAAACCATTTAAATCTTAAGAGTCTATTTTGTTGTGTTACATGGTACCTAACTACCTACTAGTAAACATTAGATTTTCCGTGACGTCATCTGTCAAATGGCGCTCAAAGGTGAAGATCACCGATAGAGTGATAACACATAACCCCGTAATCCACAGATATTAGCACTTTGTAAAATAAATTAAAGTTACAGTCATATAATGTAAAATTCTCGTTCCAGTCTTTTCACGTTCGTTGTATCCACGCTAATTACTTTTTCAAATTTATAAATTGACCAATACTTTCATACTTAATACTTTAGTATTTTTGGAGGGGAAGACTGATGCTGTAGGTCATGCCAAATGAACACATCAGTACGTACATAGGTGTACGTAACGTTATTGCCTACATAGTCTTGAAAAATATTACCCTTCTGCAATCTGAAGAACATTACTCTTCTTCAATGTGAAGAACATGATTCTTCTTCAATGTGAAGAACATAACCCTTCTGCAGTCTGATAAGCAGTGGGGTCGTTGACGATCACAGATTTTGTTGACGATTGTTCGACGCAGGACGCAGGCGCAAGCGCAGACGGGTGACGAGGCGGCGGGGCACCGGCAGGTCAGGCAAGGTCACGCAGGCTCGGCGAAGTGCCGCGAAGAACGAGTTGCGAAGCGTAATTTTCTTATGTTGTATAAAGAGCAAGCAATCAGGCATGAGTCAGGCAAAACTTGGGTTGTGACTCGTGTGGAATAGCCTGGGGAGGCGCTCTACAGGACCAGGAGATGAGGTGACATTTAGTACGCGCTCACTTGCGTACGAGGAAGTTAGGCTTGTTATTTCTAAGTACCGATGTTGTTATTTAGCGCTATTTCCGTCAGATACTTCAATTAAATAACAATCCTATGTACTACTGTGTTATCACCCGCTACCGCCCTGCGTGACTCCACTAAGGGGTTGCAGCTTGTAGGCTGGTCCGCACCAGAGCCTGAAACGTTCGTCATGGTCTTTTTTAACTCTTCTTCACATAAACGGTTAGTTAAGTACATCTTTATCAACACGACACTGGCTTAAAATGAAAATAAAACACAACTTGACACAACTCTTCTTCTAAGCTGCGAAATTTAAATATCTTGAGAGCTTGAGATTAAAAAAAAATTCAATATTTCAATCGTAATTTCGGTTCTATACCGAAGTCAGATAAAAAATGGAGACAATCGTTCTTAAACAAATAAAAATCTTGAAACCCTTACTTAAATTTTATTATAACTCTTATTCTGTGTTACGTGAAACCCCAATGTTGCAAATTTTATCTTATCAATTACACATATTTTTAATTTCACGGTTTCACGATAAGGCCTTCGAATCGAACGAAATCGAACTCCAGCCAGGTTCCGATAGAATCGAAACCTTCGATTCCAGGCTGTTGAGCGAGCAGTCGCTGGACACGTCACGCGCGGACAGCTGACATTGCTGATTGATCTACAACTAGTGGATCTTAAATGAAAATGGATACGATGATAAGACAAAGACAAAACGTTTATTTACACAAATATATGTTTATAGTTGTTACAAATTATTTAGATCAATCTATATTTACCATTTTAGGTATGCAAAAATAAAAAGGAGATAAATTAAAGTAACAAATTAATTTCACAAATCACTTAATTACATTAAATTAAATACTACTTTAAATACGATCACTTCTTTTTATTTAAATTTGAATATTTTATACACACTACTTGACATGTAGTGTTCAGAATTCATGTATTTAGTTATTTTACCTAATCGGACTCATCGGTTCAATTGGTGCTACTATTGGGTCTAGAGAGGAAAAACCGGAGAAAAAAACTCCTTTTATTAATTTAAATTTTTGTTTAACGCGCGGAGGCACAGTATGGTTTTATTAAATTTTGTTATCAGATTTAACATTTTAATGATATTGCCAATTTTAGTCGCTACATTCACTCTCCGTGCACCCATCGCTGCATCGTATAGACACAAGGAAGCACTGGCAGCTTTACAATATTGTAAATTTAGCCTCATTATTGTTTTCATTTATTAAAGTTAATTTAAATCAATTACTATTTTATTGTTTATTCTGATACAAATTCGGCTACAGAGTAATACGTTTTTTCTGTTAGATATGTTTTTAGCTCCTTTTTAAAAGCTACTAGGTTATCCTTATTTTTAATTGTCTATATATACCTAATTATAAATATTGTCTTCTCATCTGTAGTCCTCGGTAGCACTAGACTGTGGCGTTAGAGATTAAAAGTAGCAATGGACTAGGTTAAGAGGATAGCGTCACCTAGTTCTACTCCATTCCAGATAAATTCATCCCTAAGTATAATTATATAAAAATAATAGATATTTAGCCGTTTCATTTGTAAAGAACTGCTTGCATCTAACCGTCAGCTTGCCGGCCGTCGCGCGTCGGGAAGCCCCTGTAGTGCTCCGACGCGACGCCGACGCCGCGACGCCCACGACAGCCGTGGCCCGTGAGTCCGTGACGCATGACGCACGAACCTGCGGCTTGCGAATGTGGCTTGCGCCTTCCTTCTTCCCCAACTCTCCAGTAAACATCAAATCAAATGACGTCTACGTTCCAAACGTAGTTTATTGTTTTGCTAGCATAGTAGCAGGTATTGATTTTCCTCATAACAATGATGGTTAGGATTTTCCCTTGGTCTCTAATACCTATAGAGCATGCGTATCATAATTATAATAATACCTGCCTACCTAGACTTTCAGAAAAGCTATAGGTACGAAAGGATATATCAGTTCGTCGGAACCATAATACGTTCCTTCTGTTGCTCACATTCGCTACTGGTATAACCTCGTAGCCCGTTCTTGGTCAAACTCAATAGTTTTAAAATTTCAATCGATATTCAAAATAACTGTAGGTAGTACCTAGGTTGTACATATGAAAATACGTGCGAAGGGATAATATTATCGATCGGAGCCATTCAGAGTACGAGTAGCGCTTGCCGCGCACCGTGAGTAACGGTGGTAATTGACATACAAAGCACATTGTTACGTTACATTAAATTTGTGTCTGCGCCCCTCGCGGCGTCATTTATCCAGTGCCGCGTCGATTCAATAATAGCATGATTTTATAATCTACTTACAAAGTTCAAGTCGCTCACATTACGACTGAAAAATTCGAAGATCGGGTCGAATTCGGTCGGAGCCCTGCGGCACTACGGCAGGCCATCAGCCGCCCGTGAATACATAATATGCACGTTCCTTATCGGATGATTTGCGTGATTCGCACACCGATATATTATGACACTCCGGACACTCGTGCAGTCGTGAGTAGTCGAGAGGTCAAGCGGGAGTCGCGCGTCGGTCACCAGAGATACCGCGCGGAGGTCGAATCGGACGCGAGTCGGCTCGCGATCGGATGCGGCCGTCGTCGTCGCGGCGAGCGGCGACGGAGGACGAGCTTGACTAGGAAGAGCCCGCGACCTTCCTCGTCCTTGCGGAGCGATAACGTCGGCGGCTCTCGTGGAATCGTGGGGCGGTCGCGACCCCGCTATCGCGCTCTTTTAACCACCGCTCTCGCGCCCGTAACTCCACTCGCCGCGCGATCTTCCCCGCGAGCGTCTCGACATCGCTCGATCCGCTTTCAGGTCCGACTTCCGAATCGGTTCGGACGTAGCATCACTCGCGAACCTCGGGTTTCGGATCGGGAGTGCGTCGAACTGAAGAGAACGCTTGTTTGCAGTGGACCAGCGAAGAGAAGCAGAAGATGCCGAGCGCGGTGGTGAACGGCGGCGGCGCGGGCGGCGCGGACGACGTGGTGCTGACGGGGCTGTCGGGCCGCCTGCCCGAGTGCGACTCCATCGATGAGTTCGCGCAGAAGCTGTTCGACGGCGTGGACTTGGTCACGGCGGACGACCGCCGCTGGATGCCCGGTGAGTAGCGTACTAGTGAGTTTGTAGGTAGCATAATGTTACTTTCCTTTCGAGAGTGAGGAAAGAAACAAACTATAAATTCTGATAGTCCATTGAAATGTTACATTTTTTAGGCCTTACCTTGCGTTTTTTAGAGGACGCAATTTTATTTTTTTGATGTGTAGGGAGGATCAGTGTAAAGCTAAAACCAAGTTTGTGGGGTCGCCGCACTTGTCCCACGGCCGCCATCTTGAAAATAGGGGTTGAAATGGTTTTTACGATATATCTCTTAAACTATTTATCTGATAAAAAAAAAGTTAATAACATTTTTTATTGCAAATTAGATCTTCTACAACTTTGATTCAGTAACTTTTTGTCGTAGAACTATAAATAAAAAAGTTATAAGCGAAAATGTTCAGAAATTCAAATAATTATATTTTTCGATATAACTTTTTTTATCATTTTACGAAAAAATGATATTATACCATTTTTGTAGATCGTTTTTCGAGAAACAACTTTTATAAGCAACATTTTTTCATTAAGTCAATAGCTAATGTTTTACAGCGCTCCGAAGTGAGTACTATTTTTCAGTACTCTTAACTATACATATATATAAAAAATATAAAAAAAACGCAACCCCAAATGTAACTTTTCAATGGACTATGAGTCTTTTTGCCCGTACGGTCATCTCGGATGACGAGGATTTAAAATCTTCTAGAAATAAAATAAATTTAAATACACAAACAAATTTATACATAAATCCTAATTACAAATGAAATATCCGAAATTAGGTCTCATTTGCAGCTTATTTTTTCTTCCGTGTGATACGTACTGCGTTGACGTATTTGCCCTTATGCCACTTGAGGGCCTTTAAACCCCATTTGTACAATAACATGTCACGGATGTGCTAACAACTGAGCGACACGCACGCGAGTATTTCCATTCTACAAGGCGAACGCAAGGGTATGAAACTAACCACATATAGATTGGAATTAACTTTTTACTAAGTTCTTCTAATCCATACAAGAGCAGCACGTAGAAGTGTAATTATCTTGTTCATAATATACAGCGCCATTACGCATACGGACTAACCTAACCATTGAAGGGATTTTTGTGTTAAGACTTCTGCCACTGACCCTCGCTCCGCTTCGCTTCGCTTCGCTCGGGGAAAAAAGTATTTACCTAACCTAACCCATTGAAGGAGTTCTGCGTTAAATTTAGACTGTGGAGAGGGTTTTAGGTTGTTAAAAATGCGGGAGTAACGCACCACAATTCCTAATCTCCGCTGTACATACCTACCAGATACAAACTATACACGATCAGTACGCAAAATTCGTGTACATATTGTAATAACAGATTTAATAACAGCATTACAATACATATTGATAGATAGGCGAGCAGTTTCCCATGGGGCTGCGTTCTGGCGTTGTCAAGGCGTTGTACCTATACAACGGAAAGACGCTGCAGCGACCACGTCACAGACGTAACATTATGTAACATGGATTGGTAATTATGGAACATAATTGGGCGATAAATTTCAAATATTGTGCATCCTACCTGTGACATTCAGATTTAATTAATTCATTAATTAAAACCATTGTAAAATTAGTCTAAGTCTGCTAATTCAGCTAAATGACTCTTTTATAAGAATTCATTTTTAGCAAAATTTACGCAGTAATGTATTATAGGAAATTATATATATACCGGGTCCAGCTTATTTTTTTTTATACTTTACTTATAAATAATCACGCCAGTATATTTAGTAGACTAGAATTATCCGAAATTTTCTTTCGATTTTTAATAAGATTTTTTCTTTAAATTTTAAGAAAATCAGTAAATTTACACAAACATGACGTAAATGCACATGAGTACAATGAATAAAATAAGGAGGGCGGAAAACAAGGGGTTCACAATAACAAACATGGAATATCCTCAATAAGACAATAAGCAATCACGAGGATAACGCGAGGACGGAGGAATGCTCAGCGACCGCCCCCCGCCCCCGCCCCCGCTCCCGCTCCCCGGTGCGTCAACGTTCAACGTCAATATTGCCAGCTTCTTCTTGATATTCATAATATATTTATTCTTATTGATAATAATTTAGAGTCTTACCTATATTAGTCATTTATTCTTCGACGCGTCCTTGGGGCTCTGACGGGCTCTCAGATACAAAAAGCAAATAAATCCGACCCAAAGTTTCACTTAAAAGTCTTAAGTTGAAATAAATTTGCAAATATTGGCTTAGGGAAATAACTTATAATATATTGGTTATTATAATGACGATGATCGGTGTGGCCATATCAAAAATGACTGCTGCCATTGAAAGTTTTTAATAAATAACTTCCGCTGTAATAAATAATTTCGTTCCAGGTCTTCACGGCCTACCAGAACGAAACGGAAAACTCAAGGACCTCGCACACTTCGACGCGACTTTCTTCGGAGTGCACCCGAAGCAGGCGCACCTGATGGACCCGCAGCTGCGGCTGCTGCTGGAGCTGACGCACGAGGCCATCGTGGACGCCGGCGTCAACCCCGCCGAGCTGCGCGGCTCGCGCACCGGCGTCTACGTGGGCGTCTCCAACTCCGAGACCGAGGAGATGTGGACCGCCGACCCCGACAAGATCAACGGCTACGCGCTCACCGGCTGCTGCCGCGCCATGTTCCCGAACCGCATCTCCTACACGTTCGACCTGAAGGGCCCCTCGTACGCCGTCGACACCGCGTGCTCGAGCTCCATGTTCGCGCTCGCGCAGGCCGTGAACGCGATGCGCGCCGGCCAGTGCGACGCGGCCGTCGTGTGCGGCACCAACCTGTGCCTGAAGCCGGCCAACTCGCTCAACTTCCACCGGCTGAGCATGCTGTCGCCGGAGGGCCGCTGCGCCGCGTTCGACGCGAGCGGGCGCGGCTACGTGCGCTCCGAGGCGGCCGTGGCGGTGCTGCTGCAGCGGCGCGGCGCGGCCCGGCGCGTGTACGCCGCGGTGCGCGCCGCGCGCATGAACACGGACGGCCACAAGGTGCAGGGCATCACCTTCCCCTCGGGCGACGTGCAGCGCGCGCTCGCCACCGAGACCTTCGCGGAGGCGCGCCTGCGCCCGCAGGACGTCGCCTACGTCGAGGCCCACGGGACCGGCACCAAGGTGAGCGGAGGCTGTTTTTCGTCCTACGTATTAATCGCGCCAAAACTTCTAGACGCCTCTGAAGTTGCTTCGCTCAGGGGTACAGTCACGCACAAAATTATGTTGTTTTGGAACACAAAACCTCCACCATGACTGAGGAATTAATTTTGCAATTGAATATTGGCAGATAAATTTCGGTAATTATGCAGTTTGATTACTTTTCTGAAAGACGATGGAATTTTTTTTTTTTGCATGAAGCTGTTGATTGCCTATGATGCAATGCTTATGGTTACCCTATTTTACATCTCTAGGTTCTAGCCTTTTTAGTCTAAAAATTGTTATTGACACCATTTTATATTGAGAAATCATTTCAACGCAAGATGTTCCTACTCTCACATAGCTGTGCGCGCTAAAAATCTATTATGAATAGCCAAAAAAAACACTTTTTTCTGTAGGCGTTTTCTCCTCTCTACCTTCAAATCATATCTTATTTTGGGCTAAATATCAAAATATTTTGTTAAAAAATTCTATTTTTCGAAAAATATTGAGATGCGCCAGAAATCCTTTGGCACACTTGCTTGTATCGTCGAATAGAAGGTCTCCACCAAATTTACTATGATGCAATCAACAGCTTCATGCAAAAAAAAAATTCCATCTAGCGCAAACATCAAAATATCGAATATTTATGAGAACTTCAAAACCCCATAACTCATGGAGTTTATGGGAAATTTCAGCCTCCCCCCATGGAATATCACTTACTATGATGCAATCAACAGCTTCATGCAAAAAAAAAATTCCATCGTTTTTCGGAAAAGTAATCAAACTGCATAATTACCTAAATTTCTCTTTAAGGTTTTTAACCCCCGACGCAAAAAGAGGGGTGTTATAAGCATAGATCGGAATAGGTAGAGTATATTTAAAAGTAAAATAAGTAAAATAAAAGTAAAATATATGAATTCAATATCTGTTTTTATTTTCCAGAATTATAAAAAAAGTCAAATGATATTTTATTTTGTAGTTTCCATAAATAGCTAAAAGATAAGGTAATTATTTAGATTGAGCTTATCATTTTTTTATTATTATGTTAGAAACTTTGAAAGCTAAATTAACTTAACAGCATTAATGGCTAGGCTTGAACATTTTACATTTAACATTTAAAACATTTTAAATAAATAAATAAATTATGAATACGTAAATTTGGACACATTATCTTAGTTATAATGGTTTAAACATAAATGGCTTTCAACATAGTTTGATAATGATATTGTAGAGGTGCTTGAACAAGGCATGACTTCACTGTCATCGTCGCCAGTATCCGATTCATGGTTAGAGTCGGTATCTTCACTCTCATCGTCGCTCTCCGATTCCGATTCTACTCTTATAATAATTTCATCGGTTAATGTGTCTATTACGTGATCACCCTTTCTATATTCTTCTTCAATGTTTTTAACTTTGGTGCACAATGCCGTCCACTCTGATTCACCCATAATGTTACATTTTTCTCGGACAAGTTCCATGACTTGATTAATATTCCAGCTTACATTTTTCTTCGCTACATAACCCTTCACAGCTGACCAGGCCTTTTCGATCGGATTTAAGTCTGGGTGACAGGTATCTGGGTAGCCGTAATACCGTATGTCCACTCTCTCCTAGAATACGGTCAATGTAAAAATGTTTATTTACTTCCTTGTTTTTTTTTATAACTTCGTATAGTTGAGGTTTCAGCATCTCAGAACTGAAAGTAATTCCTTTTTCGGTGAGCCATGTCTGCATGTCAGATTTTTTTGAATTTGAGGTTGGGCAGTGCTCTTCCTGTTTATTATGGTAGGACGCATTGTCAACAACTACGACAGATCTGGAGGGTAGATTTGGGATCAACTGGGTTCGCAACCATTTTTCATAATTTTGATAATTCATATTGTCATGGTAGTCTCCAGACTTCGTCCCCGCCTTAAACAATAGTAGAGCATTAGGTACAAAACCGGCCTCTGATCCGGCATGTATAATGACGATACGTTGCCCTTTTGAAATTTTTTTCTTGAGTCCCTCTTTCGAACCATCGCCCCAGGATTTGGAGCTGACATGTGTTGAGTCGACATACGATTCGTCTGTATAAATAATCGGCCTTCCTTCATCACGGTAACGTTAGATTTTTTTGTAGAAAATCTATGCGTTTCAACCGTATATTAGTTTGTTCAATAAGAAGTTTTCTATTATTCTCCGTTCTTTTCCACTTAAACCCCAAGCGTTTTAATATGCGCCGCAGGCTGGTTCCAGAACCTTGGAAATTTATGTCTTCCTTTAACTTTCTTACAAGGCCCTTTACAGTCGGTAGGTACCTCTTTTTCGGTATTGTGAGAATTGTGGCCGCATCTTTTTACTATCCCTTCGTCAAAACTGTGAATATTAGTTATCTTCTTTTTTCCTGTCCTCTTCCCTGGAGTTCGAAACACAGCTACAAATTCTGATTTATTGGCTTCCGCATTAATTCTGCGCACCGTTGACGTTGAAACTTCAGTAGCTTCTGCCACTCTTTTTTGCACGTGCTTAATGTTTATTTTTTTGCCTTCGTCCGCTTCTTTATGCATAAATTTTAAAACATTGTACACAATTTTTCTTGCTTGACGCCGTAAAACCGTATTCCGGTTGGGCATGTTCAAACTTTTGTTATTAAAATAATAACAAAAAAACTATAACAAATAACGTAACAACAAAAACTAAAACAATAGACAACGAAAACTTAACAGTAACAACAAAAACACAGCAGAACTGCGCGTGACTGTACTTCGCTACGAAAAACAAGCGCGTATGCTATTCGGAAGAACACTGAACGCACACTGACGCGCACGCACAGGTGAGATGGGTGCGGGGGCGGGGATGTGGAGCGGGCCCTGCCGCCGCCGCCTCCCGTCGCACCCCGCTGACACCTATGTTTTGCTACTGCGACGCGGCTCGCGCCATCTTCGGAGGCGTCTAGAAGTTTGGCGCGATCTGTAATAGAATGAGTCTAGGGTGTTAAATAAAATTTCTCACGACGACCGGAACTCACGAATACTTACGACTGTATGATTTTAGGTCGGAGATCCCCAGGAGGTCAACGCGATAGCCGAATTTTTCTGCAAGGATCGTAAGAGCCCCCTCCTCCTGGGCTCCGTGAAGTCCAACATGGGACACTCGGAGCCGGCGTCCGGGCTGTGCTCGATCGCCAAAATCGTGGTCGCGATGGAACACGGCGTCATTCCGGCCAACTTACACTTCAAAAATCCGAATCCGGACATCCCCGCCCTCAGCGACGGGAGAATAAAGGTAGGAGCCGGTCGGGATGCGGACGCGGACGCGGATTCGTCCTCGCGCGGCGGAGTCGATTAACGGAGCGGTCCGGTGCGTTGCAGGTGGTGGACCGCAACACGGCGTGGGAGGGCGGGCTGGTGGCGGTGAACTCGTTCGGGTTCGGCGGCGCCAACGCGCACGTCATCCTGGAGACGGAGCGCGGCGCGGCGCGGCGCGGCGGGCGGCCGTCGCGCTCGTACGCGGCGCCGCGGCTGCTGCTGGCCTCGGGCCGCACGGAAGACGCGGCGCGCGCGCTGCTGGCGCTGGCCGCCGCGCACCCGCAGGACGCCGAGCTGCACGCGCTACTCGACGCCGTGCACGCGCACGCCATCCCCGGACACGCCTTCCGCGGGTACGCGCTGCTGCCCACCACGCCCGGTGAACCGTCGATCGTCGACGTCTCGGTGAGCTTCGAAATATACACACGGACACACACACGAACACACGAACCTCAGCGTGTCACCGATGCTCATTCGCTTGTGTGTGTTCGCGCAGGAAATGGAGTCCAGCGAGCCGAGGCCGATCTGGTTCGTGTTCTCGGGCATGGGGTCGCAGTGGGCGGGCATGGGGCGCACGCTGATGCGGCTGCCGACGTTCGCGGCGTCGATCGAGAAGGCCGCGGCGGCGCTGAAGCCGCACGGCATCGACCTCGTGCACGTGCTCACGGAGGCGCCCGACGCCGCCTTCGACGAAGTCATCACGTCCTTCGTGTCCATCGCCGCCGTGCAGGTGGCGCTCGTCGACGTGCTTCGCCTCGTCGGAATCCGACCCGACGGTATCGTCGGACACTCCGTCGGAGAAATCGGTCTGTTTTTTTGTATTGATTTATATGCCAGTCTTTCGTTATACTTGTCGATATCGTATCGTTAACGATCGAATGAATGACTCAGGTTGCGCGTACGCGGACGAGACGCTGACGGCGGAGCAGGCGGTGCTGGCGGCGTACTGGCGCGGCCGCAGCATCGTGGACGCCAAGCTGCCGCCGGGCGCCATGGCGGCCGTGGGGCTCTCGTGGGACCAGTGCGTGGAGCGCTGCCCGCCCGACATCTCGCCCGCCTGTCACAACGCCGCCGATAGCGTCACGGTATGTGTCAGCACGTACTGGGCGTGCTCGAAGTCCACACATTAATTTCACACTTGTAGAAGTGTGTATTATCATGCTAAAATAAAATTTCGCTTCCGGCTCATTTAGATCTCCGGACCGGTGACGTCGATCGAGAAGTTCGTCCAGGGTCTGTCGGCGGAGGGCGTGTTCGCTCGGCGCGTCAACAGCTCGGGCGTGGCGTTCCACAGCAAGTACATCGCCAGCGCCGCCCCGCTGCTGCGCCGCAGCCTCGAGCGCGTCATCACCAGCCCGAAGCCGCGCTCCGCCAAGTGGGTCTCCTCCTCGCTGCCCAAGGAGCAGTGGAACGCGGACATAGGTACGGTATAGAGTGCGAGGTGCGAGGGTACTCGCAAGTGGCGAGCGACAATAACGTGCGACGTATCGTTTGTGCAGCCAAGCTGAGCGACGCGGCGTACCACGTGAACAACCTGCTGTCGCCGGTGCGGTTCGCGGAGGCGCTGGGCGAGGTGCCCGAGCGCGCGCTGCTGCTGGAGCTGGCGCCGCACGCGCTGCTGCAGGCCGTGCTGAAGCGCGCGCGCCCGCTCGCCGCGCACGTGCCGCTGGTGCGCAAGGACGCGCCCGACGCCGCGCTGCACCTGCTCGCCGCGATCGGCAAGTGCGTCTCGTCTCACAGCGCCGAACGCCCCGTGCGCTCGTCCCGCCGTCCCTAGACCCGCTGACCCGCTGACCCGCTCCGCTTCTGTCGGCAGGACGTACGCCGCGGGCGCGCAGCCGCGCGTGGCGGAGCTGTACGAGCGCGTGGCGTGGCCGGTGTCGCGCGGCACGCCCGGCCTCGCCTCGCACGTGCGCTGGGACCACTCCGTCGAGTGGAGCGTCGCCGACTTCGCCGCCCAGCGCTCCGGCGAGAACGTCATCGAGTACGACCTGTCCAGGAGCGACGACGCCTTCATCGCCGGACACAACATCGACGGCCGCATCCTCTTCCCCGCCACCGGTTACCTGGTGAGACTGGAGCTCTTGATTTTTTTGAGTAAAAATGTTTCTAACCGAAAAAGCATACTATTCGGTTGCAGAATTCATTAATGAAATGAAATAATTTTTTTTAATGTAAAATTAAAAGCAATCCTTTGAGCCCCACAAAAATAATTTTATTAAAATGAATGTGGAAACGCGCGTCTAAATAAATAAAGTAGAACTAAAACTGTGCTGAGAGTTTTTCCTCCGGCTTTTTCTCACTTTACCCAGCGGTGGGTGGCACATAGGCAGCCGATGAGTTCGATTCGGTAAAATCATAACTAAATAAAATGAAAATAATTAATATACTTGGCTAAGTTGACAAATAAATTGTGCAAAACATGTCAAATAATTTGTGTATTAGTAATAAGTTTAAATATTTTATAAGTTATTTGTATTACTAACATTAGTTTTATTTTTTATTTTTTAATTTGCATACCTGAAAAGGTGAATATGGATTGATCAAAATGCCCTGTAAAACCAATAACTAACCCATATTCGTGCAAATAAATGATTTTTTTTTCTGATACTGACTGAAGACATGAAATTCAGAAAAGTGTAGGTAATTGAAAATTGGAAAAATGTTTCTTTTTTATTTCCTGAATCTCTGCTACGTTTCAGACCCTAGTGTGGAGGACGATGGCGAAGCTACACAATAAAAAAATGGAAGAAACGGCGATCGTCTTGGAAAACGTTCAGTTCAGAAGAGCTACGATAGTATCGCGCGACGCCCCCGTGCGCTTCCTGATCAACGTGCTCGAGGGCACCGGCGAGTTCGACGTGTGCGAGGGCGGCAGCGTGGCCGTCACGGGCGTCGTGCGCCTCGCCGACGACCCCGCCGCGGAGCGCCTGGCGCTGCCGCCGCCCGCCGCCGCCGAGGAGCCCGAGCTGCTGCCGCTCGTCACCGACGACATCTACAAGGAGCTGCGCCTCCGCGGGTACAACTACGGCGGAACGTTCCGGGGCATCAAGACGTCGGACGCGCGCGGCACCGCCGGCACGCTCGCCTGGGACGACAACTGGATCTCGTTCATGGACACGATGCTGCAGTTCGGCATCATCGGCGTGGACACGCGCGAGCTGTACCTGCCCACGCGGCTGCAGCGCGCGCTCATCGACCCCGCGGCGCACCTCGCGGCGGTCGGCGCGGCGGCGAGGGGCGAGGCGGGCGTCGAGCTGCCGGTGCGCATGGCGCGCGACGTCGACGTGATCGCGGCCGGCGGCGTCGAGTTCCGCGGCGTCAAGACGAGCCTCGCGCCGCGCCGCCTCAACCCGCAGGCGCCGCCGAAGCTCGAGAAGTACGTGTTCGTGCCGTACGACAACACCGCGGTCGGCACCGAGGACACGTCGCGGTCGAAGCGCGACGCGCTGACGGCGAGCCTGCAGCTGGTGCTCGAGAACGCGGGCGCGCTGCGACTTCGCGTGGCGGAGGCGGCGCTCGAGCGCGCGGCCGAGGCGCTGCTGCTGCCGGCCGCGCTCGCGGTGCTGGCGGGCGAGCCGCAGGTGCGCGCGGACGCCGTGATCGCCGCCGGCGCCTCCGCCTCCGCGTACGCCGCGGTCGCGAGCGCCGACGGCATCAAGGTGACGACGAAGGACGCGCGCGGCGGCCCGCCCGACTCCGACTGCCACCTGGTGCTCGGCGCGGACGTGTTCTCGCGGCACGGCGGCGCGGTGCTGGCCAACTTGGCGGCGGCGCTGGCGGAGGGCGGCATGCTGCTGCTGGAGGAGGCGCGCGGCGCGGCGGACGAGCGCACGGCGGAGGCGGCCGGGCTGTGCGTGGTGTCGCGCCTGCCGGCCGCGGCGTGCGAGTACGTGCTGCTGCGGCGGCGCGCGAACGTGTCCGCGGCGCGCGTCGTGGTGGAGGTGGGCGAGGACGGCTCGTACGCGTGGGTGGACGCGCTGCGCGACGCCGTGAAGCGCGCCGAGAGCGAGGACGTGCGCGTGTACGCGTGGTCGCGTTCGCCCTCCGCCGGCGTGCTCGGGCTGGGCACGTGCCTGCGTGCCGAGCCGGGCGGCCGCGCGCTGCGTGTGTTCCACCTGCCGGGGGCGCGCGAGCCCTTCTCGCCGGACGCGGCCGCGTACGCGCCGGCGGTCGCGCGGGATCTGGCCGTGAACGTGCTGCGCGCGGGCGTGTGGGGCAGCTACCGGCACCTGCCGCTCGCCGACGCGGCCGAGGCGCAGCTGCAGGTGGAGCACGCGTACGTGAACACGCTGACGCGCGGCGACCTGTCGTCGCTGCGCTGGATCGAGTCGCCGCTGCGGTTCGCGTGCGAGGCGCCCGCCCCGCCGAACACGGAGCTGTGCCACGTGTACTACGCGCCGCTCAACTTCCGCGACATCATGCTGGCCACCGGCAAGCTGCCGCCCGACGCGCTGCCCGGGAACCTCGCCGGACAGGTGAGCGAGCGTCCGCTTGCGAGCATCGACGCTTTTTGACCGTCCGTCGCTTCGATGGAATCGTGGAACGAAACACTAACGTCGTCTGTCGTGACAGGAATGCATCCTCGGGCTGGAGTTCAGCGGGCGGTCGGCCGGCGGCAAGCGCGTGATGGGCATGGTGGCGGCGCGCGGGCTGGCCACCACCGTGCTGGCGGACAGCGGCTTCCTGTGGGAGGTCCCGCCCAAGTGGTCAGTGTCGAGTACTCGTGATTTTGTTCGCTCAATGGACATGTTACTGCTTTCCAGCGCAATATAATTATTAATACCCTCGCTTTTCACCGCTCGTTGTAAACATATATAAAATAAATATTAAAAATAATTTACAAGAAAACATCTTAATGTAAACAGGATTTTATTGCTAATCAATATTGTCATTTAATAATATCTTTGTTTAGAGCTGTTTTCCTAATGAAATAAAATGAAAAATAAAATATATTTTTTAAATAATATTTCTTAATACTACATGTATATGTACCTACTATAAATGAGGTCGCATATGACTCGACACCGCTTACGCAGGGACGTTAATCCAACTGAAGATATTGTAATTTCGGTAACGGAATGTGTTGTGAATATGTGATCGTCCAGGACGCTGGAGGAGGCGGCGTCGGTGCCGGTGGCGTACGCGACGGCGTACTACGCGCTGGCGGTGCGCGGGCGCATGCGGCGCGGCGAGAGCGTGCTCGTGCACGCGGGCTCGGGCGGCGTGGGGCAGGCCGCCATCGCCATCGCGCTGCACGCCGGCTGCACCGTGTTCGCCACCGTGGGCACCGCCGACAAGCGCGCCTTCCTGCGCGAGCGATTCCCCGCGCTGCCGCCCGACAACGTGGCCAACTCGCGCGACACCTCCTTCGAGCAGCTCGTGCTGCGGCGCACGCGCGGCCGCGGCGTCGACCTCGTGCTCAACTCGCTCGCCGCCGACAAGCTGCTCGCCTCCGTGCGCTGCCTCGCGGTCGGCGGCCGCTTCCTCGAGATCGGCAAGCTGGACCTCTCCAACAACACTCCCCTCGTGAGTAGCTCGCCCCGCCGCCCCTCCGCCCCTCCACCCCTCCACTCGTAGTTCTCATCGACCCCGTCTCGCCGTCCGCAGGGCATGTCCATCTTCCTGAAGAACACGACGTTCCACGGCATCCTGCTGGACGCGCTGTTCGAGGCGCGCGGCGACGACGGCGAGCGCGCGGCCGTGGTGCGGTGCGTGGCGGACGGCATCGCGTCCGGCGCCGTGCGCCCGCTGCCCACCACCGTCTTCGGCGACCAGCAGCTCGAGCAGGCCTTCCGGTACCGCACCTAGCTCCTTCGTCCGCGTCGCGTCCCGCCGCCTCGACTCGAGTGCTAATCCGCGACTTCTCCCGCAGGTTCATGGCGACGGGCAAGCACATCGGCAAGGTGCTGCTGCGCGTGCGCGAGGAGGAGGCGGGCGACGCGCGGCCCGGCACGCGCCTGCTGTCGGCCATCCCCCGCACCTACTTCCACCCCGGCAAGACCTACGTGCTCGTCGGTGAGTGCCGTCCGGGGGGTCAAAACTTCGACTAAATCGAACTAAATCGAATATTTTAACTAGTGGGTAGGCATAAACGCGACCATAAATTTCTATACTGCTCAGTCGAACGTTCTTCCATATCTTTTTCTGTTAAGAAATTTCTAGCAATCTTATGGCCGTACGGGGCTATGGATGTTCCTTATCTCACTATACTTGGGCTATTACAAACGTGCGAACTGAGTCATAAAACGTTACGTCAAAGGAATGTGACAATGCTGGGCAACTCGTTATCGATAAAGGGATGCCGCTCGGGTTCAGGTAGTCAGATGATGCAAATTGTAGGTTGTAGGTGTATGTAAAAATAGTGTTAGTTATTATTAGACCTTCCTACGCGAACCATGGAAGCATTATATTACGACGATTACAGACGATGACACAGATATAGATTAATATTCCAAACTTATTAATAATTGTTTAAAATTATTGTACCTTAACCTTTAACCTTTCCCTTATTACCTGCTACTAACTATCGACAAATTCCTGTTTATTGTTACACACAACACTAGAAGTGTGAGCGAGAGATCCGATATGCCTATAAGTGTGAGCGAGAGGTCTGATTAAAATGATTTATGACTCAGTTCGCACGTTTGTAATGGCCCAGTGCACATAGGTCTTTTGTTAAGACCTATTCTTCTTTTTGTACCCGCGGTCAGGCGGTCGTAACAAAAGATAATATTAAAACGAAAGATTTATAAGATAAGGTTAGGTATTGGCCAAATGTATATAATTTAAATTTAAAAACTATGAATGACTAATCGCAGGCGGGCTGGGCGGGTTCGGGCTGGAGCTGGGCCAGTGGCTGGTGGCGCGCGGCGCGACGCGGCTGGTGCTGACGTCGCGCAGCGGCGTGCGCTCCGGCTACCAGGCGGGCTGCGTGCGGCGCTGGCGGCAGGCGGGCGTGCGCGTGCTGGTGTCCACCGCGGACGCGGGCTCGGCGGCCGGCGCGCGCGCGCTGCTGCGGGAGGCGGCGGCGCTGGGGCCCGTGGGCGGCATCTTCAACCTCGCCGCCGTGCTGCGCGACGCCTTCCTCGAGAACCTCACGCCCGACGACTTCCGCGCCGTCGCCAGGCCCAAGATCGACGGTGCGTATCGACTCGTTCACCCGCTTCTCTATCGAGTGCGTGTCGCGTCGATGTTTCGTCTAGCCTAGACGGTGGCACGATCGCAGCTCCGTATAATCGGCGAACGGCATCGTCTGATTTCAGGAACGAAGGCCCTGGACGCGGCGAGTCGCGAGCTGGCACCGGAGCTGGAGTACTTCGTGGTGTTCTCGTCGGTGTCGTGCGGACGCGGCAACGCCGGCCAGAGCAACTACGGGCTCGCCAACTCGGCCATGGAGCGCATCGTGGAGCAGCGCCAGGCCGACGGGCTGCCCGGCCTCGCCGTGCAGTGGGGCGCCATCGGTACGCAATCGCGTCGGGCGAGTTCGATGTACGATCGGTTATATTGAAAACGTTTACGAGGAGAGATGTGGTCGGTTGCAGGCGAGGTGGGTCTCGTCGCGAACATGACGGGCGCGGGCGGCGCGGGCGGCGAGGAGACGGTGGTGGGCGGCACGGTGCCGCAGCGCATCGCGTCGTGCATGGAGGCGCTGGGCGCGCTGCTGGCGCAGCCGCACGCCGTGGCCGCGTCCATGGTGCTGGCCGACAAGCGCCGCGCCGCCGCCGCGCCGCAGCAGGACCTGCTGCACGCCGTCGCCAACATCCTCGGTGAGTCCGCGTCGCGGTCGCCGTCGCGCCGTCGCGCGTGCCGCCCGGGGCGAGATACTGATGCGCGATTCCGGTGTTCGCAGGCGTGAAGGACCCGAGCAAGGTGTCGGACACGGCGAACCTGGCTGAGCTGGGCATGGACTCGCTGATGGGCGCCGAGATCAAGCAGACGCTGGAGCGCGGCTACGACGTGGTGCTGGGCGTGCAGGAGATCCGCGCGCTCACGTTCGCCAAGCTGCGCGCGCTGGGCGGCGGGGCGGAGGCGGCGGCGGAGGCGGCGGGGGAGGGCGACGCGGCCGCCGAGAGCGACGCGGCCGCCGACGAGCTGGTGCAGTTCGCGACGCAGGGCGAGCTGGTGCCCGAGCGGGTGGTGGTGCGGCTGCCGAGCGCGGCGGGGGGCGCGGGGGGCGCGGAGGGCGCGGAGGGCGCGGCGTGCGTGTTCATGGTGCACCCCATCGAGGGCGTGGTGGACGCGTTGCGCGCGCTGGCGGGCGGCGTGCGCGGCGCGGTGCGCGGGCTGCAGTGCACGGCCGCGGCGCCGCTGGACGACATGTCGTCGCTGGCGCGCTTCTACGTGTCGCACGTGCGCTCGCTGCAGCCGCAGCCGCCCTACACGCTGCTCGGCTACTCCTTCGGCGCGGCCGTCGCCTTCGAGATGGCGCTGCAACTCGAGCAGGTACGATCGCGTCTCGAATCATCCTCGCTCTCTCCGATATCGTTCGAAGTTCTCGTTTCGTCTCGGGCGAGGACGAGTCGCGGTTCTAAAACCTAAATCTCTCACTGCTCCTCCTCGACGCGAGTTCCGGTATATTCGCAAGGTGTCGCCTATATCGTCGCCAACTTTGTGATTTTCATGCGCTTCGATGTCCAGGCGGGGTGCGCCACGCGGCTGGTGCTGGTGGACGGGTCGCCGGCCTACATCGCGACGCACACGATGCGCGGCAAGAGCAAGCGCAGCACGCGCTCCGCCGCCAGCGACGAGGCCGACGCGCTCACCTACTTCGTGCAACTGTTCAAGGACGTCGACGCCGCCAAGGTACGTGCCCCGCGCCCCCGCGCTTCTCGCGAGATTCCCTAGTTCGATACTCGAGTCGCTCCCTCTCACGCTCTCACCGCTCATTCGAGGCGACCACGTTTCAGATGTCGAGCTCGCTGGAGCGGCTGGGCGGGTGGGAGGCGCGCGTGGCGGCGGCGGTGGGCGCGCTGGCGGGCGCCACGCCGCACTCGGCGGAGGCGCTGGCGGCGGCCGCCACGTCGTTCTACCGCAAGCTGGTGATCGGCGACGCGTACGAGCCGGCGGGCAAGCTGCGCGCGCCGGTGACGCTGTTCACGGCGCGCGACAACTACGTGCAGGTGGGCGAGGACTACGGGCTGCGCGCCGTGTGCGCGGGCCCGCTGAGCGCGCGCCAGCTGCCCGCCTCGCACCGCTCCATCCTGGCCGGCGAGCCCGCGCGCACCATCGCCGACCACCTCTCCGAGCTGCTCGCCTCCCAGTAGCCTCTCGGTAGCCTCTCAGAGCCTCACAGTAACGCGCGACCGTCGGTCCCGTTTCGGTATGTTGTCGTCTCTTTCCCCGACGACGAGAATATGACGTGTCGCTGAGATTTAAGGCGGTTTTCTATTTTGATGTAACTTTTAGACATTCCAATTTTATAGCGTCCGTATCGAGCGGTGCCGGTCCGTCTGACGTTCTAGATGACGCAGGTCCACGCGCCGATGCGAATACGATTGTGTTCGCGAGATCTCGATACGTATTAGATATCTCTTAAATTTTTCTAGCCGGTATCGAATCGGAACCTTCCGACGCCGGGTCGGTTTATAAAACAAACTTTTACGCACATACATAGTGTTATGTATAGTAATATATTCCAAATTAGACGCTCGGTGGATGGATCTGGCAACGGGACGTTTATGTTACGCTATTTGTATTCTTATCGGTAAAGTAATTTTATTAAGTGCAATGGCCTCTGTAAAACTGGGATATTTACATAGTTCTACTGATATGTAGTAATTTATTAAGTTATTGTAGTAGAGCCTGGCTCGCAAGTCTCATATCTGTCTGAAGCGGTCCACGAGTGCGTCGTTAAGACCGCTCAGCTGGAGGAACATTCACATCACAGGTGTAGAATATACGAGTATTTGACCTCGTATATAGGGATTATATTTGTAAATATGTTAAGTCCGTTTTTTACACTTTTCTTAGTTAGGAAATAAATAAGGCTGACACAAAATTAAAAAGATTCAATATTATGTATAATGTAATAATTTAATGCAAAAACTAAGTTCTATTTTATTTAATTTAAAGTTTTTTTCAATATAAACTAGTGCAAACATTGTTTCCAAATAAGACAATTGTAAAAAACGGAATGTAATTGTCGTTGCTTAGTGCGGGTCGTGGTCTGGTAGAGGAAGGCCTGCAGTGCAACTGCACTTGCAGTGCGGGTCGTGGTCTGGTAGAGGAAGGCCTGCAGTGCAACTGCACTTGCAGTGCGGGTCGTGGTCTGGTAGAGGAAGGCCTGCAGTGCAACTGCACTTGCAGTGCGGGTCGTGGTCTGGTAGAGGAAGGCCTGCAGTGCAACTGCACTTGCAGTGCGGGTCGTGGTCTGGTAGAGGAAGGCCTGCAGTGCAACTGCACTTGCAGTGCGGGTCGTGGTCTGGTAGAGGAAGGCCTGCAGTGCAACTGCACTTGCAGTGCGGGTCGTGGTCTGGTAGAGGAAGGCCTGCAGGAGCAGTGCAACTGCACTTGCAGTGCGGGTCGTGGTCTGGTAGAGGACGGCCTGCAGGAGCAGTGCAACTGCACTTGCAGTGCGGGTCGTGGTCTGGTAGAGGACGGCCTGCAGGAGCAGTGCAACTGCACTTGCAGCAGTTAACGTCTCGGTTTGTGTTTAGCTTTATCAGTAGCGTGTATGTACTAGCAGTAAGTAGTTAGTTCCTGTGTGTGGTTGTTGTGGTAATTTATTGTTACTGACCGCGCGACAGCGCCCTGTGATTAAAAGTGCATTATTTTTTATACCGTCGTTTTATTTTATACCCAACCACAAACATTGTAGGTACTGTCAAATTGAGGAAGATTCCTAGGGGTATTCCTAGGTGTATTTCTAGGTGTATTCCTATTCCTAGGGGTACTTCTGCAGCCTACACCTAATATAATCATACGCCAAGGAGCCGCACACTCAATAAACAGTAATCTACCAGTAAGTGAATAAATGAGCAGACATAGGTCGCGTTATAAGGCATTTTTGTAATAAACGTCTGGTTTTACACTGGTGTTATGAAAACTGACAACATCCTACCCGTGCTCTCATTTTGACGGGTTTTAAAAGTTTTTGTTATAAAAATTATAGTTATGTTTTTATTGTATGTAAGTATTTATTAATATCTACTTAAATAGTTTAATTTTTGAAATGATTTGATGTGTTTTTTTTTCTAATCAAAAAGCAGGAACTGACGGAACGTAAACTGCACTCGTCCTCCGCGGGATCGCGTCGTCGCGTCGTCGCGTGTAGGTGCGCAGTAGTGCAGTACGCGACTACGCGGTGCGCTCAGTGGCTCAGTGCTCAGTGCGCTGGCTGCACTCGAGCCGAGCGCGCGTGTCTGCGTGCGATTGATTTTGTAACTGAACTGCATTCGTGTTTGAGATCGCGTCGTATAGCGCGTGTAACCTGATCACCAGAATTTGTATAGTTTTATACTTTCTGAGACACTCAAATATAAAAAAATTTAAAATATTCTTGTCAGTGTGCCCACTTAACCGAAATTCGTGAAAATTGGAAAAAGTAAGTATTTTTATACATTTTACGTACTAAGTGGTACTAACATTTCAAATAAATCAAAGTAATAAATCCAGACGTGAGAAACGATTCCTGAAAATGCTAACAGGATTTTATTGGAGGTACTAATTTTTGAAAACGAATCAGGGGAAATGTTCGAGTAAGTACTTAACAAAACATTAAACATTTCAAGTTGGAGAACTTAAGAGGTAGGAGTAGTGAACCTGCCTGGCGGCACTCACTTAAGAGACTCGTTAAAAATGCATACATTCAATTATTATTTAGCCTGAATACAAAAAAAAAAAGAAAATTAAACCGTCTTTAAAAAAGTATTTTTACTTACATACTGCGGCTTGTTTTTTGAGGTTTTATGTATTTGTATCAAGTATTTTGTGATCATTATTAAATTTTGGCACCGACCTCAAAAAACAGTAGATAAGTAAGTAAGTTGTAAGTAAACAGTACCTACTCGTATGTAACAAATTTTATTTCTTACTTTTTTGAAGTCGTTTAACTTTTTTTATTGTATTTCGTAATTTTTAGTTTTTAACGGGAACTATTGAATCGATTTTGAAGAACGAAATTCCGTCAATTAGTTTCGGAGATATGCGAGGACAAAGATAATATCTACATACATGCATACATACCTACATACATATCTACATACACTCATGAAATTTGGTAGGTATAGGTTTGGAAGCCGTAATACACCAACATATGGAGATACATATTTAGGTATTATGCTGTTCCGTTAATATTACATACGGTTCGCATTGATAACCTCCTTTTTTGAAGTCGGTAATTAATACTTACCTATGCTTTGAAATAAAAGTCCTACCCTAGAATGTAGGGTGCGCCTTCGCCACCAGCCCTGCCCACATGGCCGTTCTATCGCCTTCCTGTCTGTAGCCAGCTTTTGACTATGGGATATAATAATATAATTTAAATTACATCTTGAGATATAATATTTTATCGCTCGTCATACATTTTGTACGTGATCGTTCACACTGTGCTATAATATATATTTCATCCCAATATTACGATCTCAAACTACAAATATTTTTTCGAGCGATATTTGAGCGAGTATATTTTTAACCACACGTCCCCCGACACCGCCCCCCTGCGTCGCCCGCAGTCGCAGTTTCAATGGTAGTGGTGGCCGAAGCTAAACTGTTCCAAAATATACAATGAGAACAGCAATCGCGGGACGTAATATATAGCTCAAGATGTAATTTATATTACATCCCATAGTCAAAAGCCGGCTTTTGAGTTGAGTGTCAGTCGTCACGCGGTCCTCGGAAGCCGCTGGGCGCGGCGGTCCAGCGCAGCGCCCAGCACTGGGCTTGGAGCTCTGGCGCTTATCAGATCGCATCGCCGCTGCCCGCGCGCCGCTTCCGCCTTCCACCTTCCACCTGAATCCTTCTCTAACGTGCGATAATGTACGTGACAGACAGTGACAGACACTCAGATTTTATTTTATGGGAAAAAACTTTTTTCTCGTGATCTATTAGTGATGGTTTGTGAGGATGGGTGTTTATTATGCGTTTACGTAAAAACGGCTAAGATAGGATGCTTTTTTTACTTAAATAAGGCAAATTTTATGAAAACGATTTAATGGAATCTCGAAGTTTTACACATGAAGGGTCCTCGTCAGAGTACGCTAATTGCGAGGCTGGAACCGTGAGCAGACTGAGCGGGGCACGGCGCATGGCGGGCCGGTGAGCCGGTGAGCCGGTGAGTTACCGGCGTCGGCCGCCGGCCGCCAGCGCGCTCCCACGCTCGCCGCACGCATTCGCCGCGCGCCGTGTAATTTTGCACATTCGCATAACTTAATAATGTGCTGTCCAAACCGAAAAGAACAGCCATATTTCACTTTCCCTTCTAAAGGCACATAGGTAAATTTAGAAACGGCATTATTCGTTCCTTTTAGCGCCCTCACTATTATAAGGACATCTTACGTGGAATTAGAATCAATCCGCGCATTGTTTGAGAGTAGACCAAAACGATGCGGTCGAGAGCTGCATCGAGTGAGTCCTCGACTTTGGGTGCTGGTCGGGTGGTAGCTTACTGCTTAATTTTGCAAGCCCATACTGATAAAATTAATACGATACTAAAAAAAACGGAATTGTACAATCTCAAGCGGACGAAATCATGGGAAAAATCTGGATTATATTTAGGTACGTCAGCCAGGAGCCCAGGAGCGGGCGGGCGACGGCGCGGGCGGCCGGGCCGGCGGGTGCGCGCGCCCACTTGCGTCCATTGTAATGTTCTACTAGCCGCACAATCGAGATTTTAACGTCCTTTGTTAATTTTTTCCGCGCCCTACTGTCCCTTCCAACGTGGCTTTGTTCTCCTTTATCGCTTCCTCGAATACGTAGAGGCACTCGTTGGTATGTGTGTTAACGTCTCACAGTCTGGGATAACGACATATACGAGTAAGTACCCAGTTTGATTGAAATGTGGGTCAGAAGAAGGTAGTGTGGTTATTTAGTATTTGGGTACTTTACCCGCTGATCGTTAAAAAGACAGTACGGAGAATCAGTTATTACCTAATGTACGAGTACATACATTGAAAGATAAGTACAAAACGTACCATAATCATAATCATAAACTATAACAACTTACATTTGGCACGTTAATAACTAATGAGATACATAGGTGTCGATATATCGGTTTTAATTACATAATAAAGGAGTTGTTGTGGAGACGGCGGCTGGCGCGGCGGAGCGTGGCGGCGGCATGTGTGTCGGGTGCTCGCGCCGCTCCCACGCAACTCCGCGCCGCTCCGCAATTCTTCACCTATATACTTATGTTTTCCCTATTTATTTATTACCGAAAAAACATCATTCGTGTCTTCTTATGTCTATTTCCCTAATGACATGAGAAAGACAACTCTGACCGGTGCGTCGTAGGATTCGTAGGTTTTTTTAGCACCTACGTGATGGTGTGTGGCGACCAGAACCTTTAGTCGAGTGCTATGCGGTTTTACGCGGCATCGTACACCTTCAACTTTCATTTAACTTGTGGTACCGCCTCCGGTAACAGTACACCTGCGACAATAGCGAGTATAGCGACTCCTCGCGCCCGCCATAAATAACCATTGGCAGCGTCCACCGACACTTGCGATAACCCGCGCGGCCATGCGTTGGAAAACAATATTGTCCTCTAAACACCCATCCTGGTAGCAAATTGGCTAGGGCCTAGGCTATGTCACGACATGGTTGAAGCGTATCTGCAAAATACTTAGTACTTACCTAGGTAATTTATCAGAACAATACTGCTTATTAAGTTTAAAAAACTGTCCGAAGATGATCAAGGAGCCCGTTGAGCATTGTGATTGCTTTAAACTGGCATCGCTAAGATTAAAAGAGCTGATGTATTCAACGTAGTTAGAAATAGATAGCATGCGTAAGTATTGCCATCGACTTCTAAACCTAGTAAAGTAAAGTAACCTCTAAAGATACCACATTGCAACTATTTATAAAAAGTTTATCAATAGCGTCCCCAGTTTTGTACTAAGTTAGATTTGTGTTTGGAAAAGTTAAAGATAAACTTACACTTATACAAATTATTTATGTAGAGTAGTTTAACTGCAGTTTTTGCCTCACAAACTAGAAAGTGAATTTATAAGTAGATATTAATGTACGTGTTTGTATTTTCGAACGATCACACTTAACGGCGCGTCGAAATTAATCTCAACATGATCTCGACCACTTTTTATTGTCATCTGTCCGATTATCGTCCAGTACAAATTGTAGAGACTAAAGAGCGTCGTGTATAGTCGTGATAAGCAGCGGTGACGTTTACACGGTCTCGTTAGATACCAGTTTGACGATGGCGATGGCGGCGGCAAAAACTCCCAATGTCTCTATCGAGCGCCGAGCGTCGCGCGTCCGCAATCCAGCGCGCGCCCCACTTCACCGACCCACCGTGCCTGGCCGTGCCCCACAGCCACACATCCACATATAACAAACCTCCTCACCGATCGGTACTACCTACACTGGACGAAACTAGGTACCTAACTTAATTGAAATTATAATAAAAATCTTGTCTCAAGAGTTAGCACGTTTAGTGCCTTGGAGTTGGAATCCTTCATCACGCTGCCAGTTTCTTGTAAGAATCATTATACGCGGCATTACTAAAGCTCCAACGAAAGTTGTGATAAGCGGTGATAGCCCAGTGGCTTAGAATTCGACCTCGAATCGAGGGGTCCGGGTTCGAATCCCAGTGGCACGCACCAATGACTGTAAAAAAAGTTATGTGCGCTTTATAAAATTAAATATCATATATGCTGTTACGGTGAAGGAAAACATCGTGAGGAAACCTGCATGCCTGAGAGTTCAAAAAAAATGTTATCAAAGGCATGTTAAGTCCACCAACCCGCATTAGGCCAGCGTGCTGGACTAAGGCCTACATCCCTCTCATTGTCAGACCTCAGACCCGACCCTGTAGTGGGTCATTAATGGGTTACTGACAACGAAAGTTGACAAAGACTAAATTCGCAAAAGGTAATTATCGTGGCAGTCTTCATTTACCATGACTTGTATTTCGAATGTCTCCATAATTATGCAACGAAGGTCTAGGTCTGGACTGGACGTTCCACCGTTACGTTTACTTTGATTTTAGATGTTGTTACTATGTCAGTCATTAGGTACTATAGGTTTGCTAGCTAAAAGCTAGAGCTATCTCAAGACGAATAAATACAGGTCCAAATGATTAGGCTGTGAAATGCGCGTAAATCCTGCGCAGAGCGTATAAATGTAGGAACCGTTGATAAAGTGAGGTCGGAGCGCGCGCAGAGTGCATGAGTGGATTAGGTTCGTTATCGCGCGTGTGACGCGTGTCGGACGCATGCAGCGCGACGTGGATAGGCGACATCATGAAAAACCTCGAGTTATGGGCGGTTTTATTCATCGATTGTTGGTTATGGATTGGCCTCCTGAAGTTTGGTTGCCAGGCAACATCTGTTATTTCTAGCCATATCCGAAGATTGATTATTGAAATCGACCGTTAGAGAACAGAAGTAAGGAGCGACGAGAATACCACACCCTTTATTGATTTGCTAGGCAAGTGGCAGCTGGCAGCTGTAGTTACTGCTACGCCTCTTCTGGTATAATAATTATTGTACGTTGTATATTGGATTATAGTAATTGTACGATTACCAGTTACCACCGTATTGGGGTTTGTGCGATTACTCTATAATTAATTAAGAATATTCGAGTATCCCAGTAACTAAAAGTACCGACTCGAGTAGACAGACTTGGCACATCTCTACTCGCCGCCTCGCCAGGACCCAATGTTGGGAATAATTGTGATTTATAAGACGCGCGACTCGGTCGCGAGCCGTTCACGCCGCGTTACCCAGGACACGCAAATACGATAGAACCCAATGCTTCCCCATAATAAACGGTGAAAGCTCACAATGACATGCATTGTGGAAATAGGGTTAAGACGATTTGCACTATTTTGATGTGGTATCGCTATCGATCATAATAGTATTAAATCAAAGGATTAGTATCTATGGTTACATCTGCAATTTCTATAGTTATAGGCTATATAAAGTAGTACAAGTAAGGATTAGTGGACATTTAAAATGAACCAGTAATCGGGCGTCGATCCCAAGTTGCCGGTGCGATGGTCGCTGCTGCCAGCCGGAGTGGCGCGATGGCGGCGAGATGCGGCCAGATACCGCACTCAAGCCGCAGCGCAACACTAAACAAGTTTCAACAAAATATGAATAAAAAAACTCTTTAAACAAGTTTAAACAAATGAATAAAAATGAATAGAACAACATGAACAGGTGGACCTAGACACCACGCCTACTACAAACAATATTCAATACTAGTCGAGCTGGGAGGCGACGCCCCGCCCTTAATTAAGACTGTCAACCCTAAGTACTTCTAATAAATGTGTTCTACAAAAGTGTAGTACATCATTTTGTTATATCTTCAATAGTTCCCGCAGCGTACGCGGTCTAAGGAATTTTAAGGGTCATTTTTCTTTACCTTGGGTTACATTATTGAAGTTTTCTTAGGGATCCCTAATATTTTTGAAAATCTAATATAGCCTATATGCTACTCAGATTGAACATAGCTTTCTATTGGTGAAAGAATTTTTAAAATCGGTCCAGTAATTCACGACCCGACTCTATTAAATACAAACAAACAATCAAATCTTTCCTCTTTATAATATTAGTGAAGAAAACCATTGGAGCAGCAACGACACCGGGAAAATGTTGCTTTACATCTAATGGGAGTCGCGGGAACGTATTGTATTGTATACCTATAGAGTGATTGTATCTCTACCACACCTATGCAAGGCGAATTTCTATGGTTAACCCATCAAACCTAATGTGGGCCTGTTCTGTGTTTTATTGGCTCCGTGAAGCAGCATTTAACGCTTTCATTAATTCACAAGTGTGGTATTGGAGAAAGTGTCGTCACAATCAGTGAGAACGTTCCCAGAGCTGTCGGACAGGCTCCTACAAACCGACTGATGCCGTCTCACGTCACGCAAGTGACAGCACTTGAGAGAAGAAGAAGAAACGACGTGACAGGTCTATTCTTTTAAGTTACATCTTAAAATTTGATATACCTAGCTTATAATTTATCTATCTATTCATCAAGTTTAGTTCAATTTGAATTGTAGTCCTGGAGACGAAAAATCCTTTCAAACCTTACGCTTGTTATTTTTATGTATCTTGTTTACTGCTTTAAAAATATGTTAAACATCTTATTAATTAGACTTTACGGTACATTAAGTACAGACTACTGAACCGGAGCACAAAACGCGATAATTTGGCCACTCAATGCCAATGTTCAAACAGATCATAATATACGAGTAGACATGGTCGGAGGTGTATTGCATACCATTATGTCACTCGGATAATATTACGTGGGGTCCGGCCGCGCCGTCACACCGCGCGTGTCGCATCAGCCGTATGCCAGCACCGCGCAGCATCGCCGCATCGCCGCATCGCCGCGCCGCACTGGCTGGAACCAGTCCTCCTTCCACACATGAATGCGTCCACGTGTAGAGCCTGAGTAATTAAAATCAGTAAACGTTAGTTAATTATCGCCGAGTTATGTAGGTTTATACATTCCGTTATACTCTGCCATTACGCATTTTTATGATAGGTACTCGTAGTACGGGGTGTCTCTCATTTCACTCCTCGTTTAATAATGGTAGTAACAGAGATTTTAAGCCCAACAGAATCTCAATTTGTGTTCCCTGTTATTGCGCCCTCCGACAAGTTTAAAAATACGAGTTCCCGTCGAACTCTAAAACTCGAACGTAGCGGGTGACGCGAGGGTCGGGTCGGCAGAAGATGACGGCTTCCAAATGGGGAGTCGGTCGGTTCGTTTTCCGCGAAAAGCGCTCTCACCGGAGCCACCGCCACCGCCTCGTGCAGCCGCGCCGCGCCGCGCCCGTCTTCCGGCGTGCGGCGTGCGGCGGAAAGCGCGGGCAGCGCGGCCATCGTGGCTCCACTCGCCTGTCGCCTGTCGCTACGCCGCCGCGCTCGTGGACGCTCGTTCGTAACCGCACTAACCTGCGCCGCTGCGCCGCCGCATCCGCAGATCGCTTACGAGGGCGTCGATATCTTCCCGCGTTTTTAAGCAGATAACAAAAAATATATATTTCGACATCATCCTCGAATTCGGGAGACAGCAATCCTACACTTCTGTGGAAGATAATAGTGCTCAGTCCGAGTGCTTCCCGAAGACTGAACGGGATCCGGTGCCGGAAAGTTGCGCTGAATTGTGACAAAAACCTCCTCGCGCGACATTCCGCGAGCCCGCGCTCGTCGGCTCTTCTCCGAGTTTCGGACTTGACATTCATTTTTGTCGCGGGACCTGTCTCGCGGCACTGCAACGACGCCGACGCCGACGTTTTCCTTGAGCATGTGAGCATGCGATGCGTCCATCTCTTATGTCGGCATCTAATCTGTCGACCGTCCGATTAGAGGTACCCCGTAACGCGTAGAGGTTTATGCGGACTCACCGCTCCTAATGACTGTTTACTGAATTTCTAATCCCGCTATATCGCTTGTTACAGGTCGAGTGTGACGAAACATCATTATTGATTGAATAACGAGATCTGAGGTGTATAAGTGTAGTGAAAGAATTGTAAGCGAACGAATGGCTATCTTGCGAACCCGTCGCATATAAGCTGACAGTGAGTTTAAATATTCATATCAACGTCGACCGCTTATGTTGTTATAATATATTTGCTACGGATTCTTTACTTTTTCTTTAGTACTTAGATGGGAATAAGGTATACTTAAGATTTAGAAATAGGGTAGCTTAAAAGTAAAATTTCAGTAGAGGGATGAAGGTTACTGGCATCCGGAATCTCATTGACATTTTATCTTCGAGGCACCCGCAGTCAGGGGAGGAAGATAGCGGGAGCGAAGCAGTTCGGAAGTGTCGCGAGGGAGTGGGCGGCGGCGGCGGCGGCGGCGGCGGACATGCGCGCGGCATGCTGCTGCCCGACCAGCTATACGAGCGCGCGCCGCCGCCCGCCCCGCTGTCCGCCCCGCTGCCCGCGCCGCTACACGCTCCGCTGCACGCGCTCCTCCGGGCCCACCGCGTGCGTCCCGATTTTTTCTGCGCTTATCGCGCACGCAAATACGCACACAAAGCGACGCCGTGCAGGTACATAAATAAACGCTCACACAATTTCCTTCTTTCGTACAAAAATAACATTTAACGCATTAAACATAAAATAATTTGTCCTTACAGAACGGCAGCTCCGACGTCGGAGGAGGAGGAGGAGGAGGCGGCGGCGGAGACGGCCGCGCATGGCGGGGGCGGGCGCAGGCGCGGCCGCCGGCGGGGCCGGTGCGGACATCACGCACGTATGTCTATTCTCCGTTAACCTTAATATGGAATTTAATATTGGAATTTTCAATAAGATACATGCGTTAAGGGTTCAACAAAATGTAACCTACATCCATTGTTTAATTTAAGCGATTATTCCCTTTAATTGCTTTCTTTTCCAGAATGGATCAAAACGCGCTTGTATGCTAATAACGTGTGCTTAACTAGACAAATTTCAGGAAACAATATTATCTATAACATGAAGTAGGTACCCTATGATGGGTGAGCATATCACTTAACAGTATGCGTCTCATTACGAACAGAAACGGAAGTTTGTCAGTGATTGAATATAATCGGCGTGCAGTGCGGAGCGCGTGGCGGGCGCGGGCGCGGGCGCGGGCGCGGGCGCGGGCGCGGAGCGGCGCGTAATCACCTATTCATCAGCGGGTCGCGCACGCCTTGGCGCACAACTGTTAAACGCCTCAAATGCCACTAAACGATTAAAGCGTGTGTGGTCACTTTCTCCTTGCACCTCGCACCTATCGCATGTATTAAATACTTTTTTAACCGTCGTCTATAGAATAGACTTACCTAATAATTCATACAGTTGTCGGGATTTCGGTCGATTAGATCTTGATGGTTTGGCGTTAATACACCTTTATTATATTTTTTACATTAGCATCATGATTTACTTGACAATTTTGCAGTATTATCTATCGTTCAACCGAAAAATACCTATTTCATTGTCACAACACTGACTTTTGATTGCGAAGGGTAGTTAGGCAGGGTGTGGTCTGCCTGCTACGCCGTACATACTCTATACTTTATTTTTTTCACAAATTAACCAGTCTATATAGTCATGGTTGCTTCAGCCTTTCATAATTTATTATAATAATCGGTAAACGGCAAGTTACCACGTCTGACCCATTGATGTATCTGTTAAGGCAACATCTATACAATATAATAATAACTGTTATCTAGAGTTCCGTGAGAACGGCGTCGATGTTATACAATTTTATAAATAAGAGGCCTCGGCCGATTTAAAAGCAGTAATAAGTGATACCTGTAAAACGATCGATTTATACGTTTTTCATGCATCGATCGCGACTACACTAGATACGGCGATCGACGCGGAGAGTGCGGGATTTATGAGGTTTTCTTCTGCGGTCGACACATGTCGGCCATGTCGCCAGTCGCCACGGTGCGCTCGTCCGCGCGTCCTCGCGTCGCCTACATTTTTCCAGCTGATAGACTAATGCGCCACTTTTTTCGCGTACGCGCATTAATTAATACTTCATGGTTCGCGTTACCGACAGCTAGAGATACAATAAATCGTTTAATTGCGTAGATGAGTTTGACGTGGCTCGTTATAAAACACGCGGGTCGGAGTAATAACGCGTGGAACTTATTTTAAAAGGGAGATAATTCAGGTCCTTTAATTGCATCGACTTAATAAGTCCCCGATAATATCTTACTCTGAATCACTTATTGAGAGTTTTAACTTATCTCACGTCCATTCGGCGGTCGTTTTGTCTAATTACGACGTCCGCTGCACTCCGAGTGACGGCTTGCATTTCGTTTATTTGGCGAGCGCCAATCTGTCGCAGTCGCGGACATTTTAGCGCACTTGAATTCTACGCACGTGCACGCAACGCTAGCTACTCTTAAATTATATTGCTATATAACAAAATTACCAGAAATTAAGAAAGTTAACCCCCGACCCTGGTCGTAGGTTTAATAATGTCTGTTTATCAGCAGATTATCCGCAGTTATTAATAAGAGGATTTAAAACATACTAACTAATCGGTCCATGGAGCGTGTTATTATATCTATGCAACGTTTGTTGCTAGCTACTCTAACTCAATCCCTCATCATAGACGCCTAGTAATAATACTTAGGTAAAGTCTAAGCAATAAGCTGAAAATGGTGACAAATAGACATATAATTATTGGTCTTAAAAATACGTGCGATAGCTCATTCTGTCCGGAATGATGTCTAGAAAAATGCGTCGGAAGCGTTTATTAGCACAAAAATTTGCAAAAGTTATTAACAAATGAAGTTGCAATAAAAGGTATATGTATATTATTTATTTCTTTTTTGTTAATAACTCCGAAAGTATTAGTATTTAAGAAGTTTTAGAATAAGATTCTTAAAGAAGAGGAAATTTCCAAAAAAATTACTCATGGCTCCCGGAACTGAGACCAGTAGGTATGTCTATTTGTCACCATTTTCAGCTTATTGCTTAGACTAGTACCTAAGGCACTTTCGCAATCCGTCGTGAGTTATTACTCATTGTGTTAAGGATAAGAAGGTGAATACGCAAATTTAAGGGAAATCTTCCACCAGGCCCACGGTGTGATGTGTATGAGGGATTAATGACAAACAATGTTAATTTTTTGATTGCTTAACCCGGCGCAAATGACGCTGGGTCATATTGACCCGAGGCAATTTTAAACTAGGTACTTAATATATTTTATTTTTACATCGTTCGTGTGGTTCAAACGTTTCTGTAGCTGGAGATATAGCCCCCCTCTACCAGGGGGTAGAGGGTGGCCGCGTGCGCAGGGAGATACACGTGCTTCAAGTGAAAACGGGTAATCATGACCCAGCGTCATCGCTGGCGTAGTAATTTCGTGACATACGTTTATTTGTTTATTTAGTGTTTAATATTAATAAATCTTGTTTCTTTTATAGGTTTTGAATAAAAATGTCACTGACAAATAACCAATCTAGAATTTTGGCGTTGTTAGAAGAGTCTGATTCCAACAATCTTCCAAGCTGCTTCAGACGTGGATATTGACGACCATTTATCTGAATGCAGCAATGACACTGAAAGTGAAAATGAAGATTGATTCCTATTATAAGATAATATTATTATAAGATAATAGGAATCATCTTCAAATAACTAAAAACTTCTTCACTTTACTAAAAACTCAAAATACAAATATGTTACGTTTTCATAGTTGATTTTGCATGTGTTATTAAATTTTTTTATAAAAGTTTAATTTCTAGAACTTATTGTTATTTTTTTATATTACTACTTAAGCAAAGAATCGTTTTCAATAAACAGTAATTAAAATGAAGTTTAAGTTGTATTTATATTTCTTTACAACAATCCGCACACGTGGAACTTGTTTTGGTATGGACCCACCACCCTCCCTTATCTCTCTGAGTAGGTATATACCATAACAACTTATTCCAATAGTACACGGAGTAAATATCGTTAAAATTCGGGTCAATATGACCCAGCCTCATTGTCGCAGTAATTATTTTCATGTCATTTGCGCCGGGTTAAATAAAAATAAATTGTATTCCTAGAATTTTATTTTCCTAGATCATCCAGTTTCCACTCGTCACCAATAGTATGAGGTACCTCGCATCTCGATATCGTATTACGTTATTTTATTTTCCTAGATCATCCAGTTTCCACTCGTCACCAATAGTATGAGGTACCTCGCATCTCGATATCGTATTACGTTATTTTTTTGAACAATTTGGATTTATGTGTGGCGTGATAGGCGCACATTACCGCGAGATGTAACTGTCGGAGCGGCGCGGCGGCGCGGCGGGCGTCAGTGTGCGCACGGACGCACGCGCGCTTAACTTTTCGCTCGACTTATTAATTTTTTATAAGTTCCGCGGGAGCGCAGCGTAAAAGGATCGGTCGGCCGACGCTTGCGATGTAATATCGTCTAAATGTTAAACAGTGTTTCACTTGATATTCTATGTTATTCACATTGTTTGCTAATTTTCGACGACAGCGTTTGTAGCAAAAACGTTTATGCTCTAAAAATATAAAATCGATTACCTTTTCACACGATTGTAAATTGTCAATAACTTCATCAGGTTGCTGGTGGAAAAGTTTGGATTTTATGAGTAAGTAAACAAAAACATTAGCTGCAACCACAATAGTGCTTCATTTACCGAATATTAGTAATATCGTGACCACTCGGGCGGGTATTTCATTTTTAGCTTTTTAAAGACCAAACCCATTTCTGAACCTATAAATTTTGCTCATCCAGTTCCCAGAAGAAATAAAAAACACGTGTCGAGTGTAACAAGCGTTGCTTAACATTTTACAATCTGCAAATGCATTTTCTGTCTTCTAACATTGTACATACAAGTTTGGCAATAGCCTTTTCTATAAAAAAAAATATGAAACAATTCCACCACAGTTCTTTAAAAATTAATAACGTACTGCACTTACAGGTAATCGTCCACTCGTCTGGGCGTGAAATGTGAATGAATGTTTACGTCTTGTGTGTCCATTATAATAAATGGTTAGAATAAATGGCACTGGTTATTCTAGTGTGGGCTGTTAGAGTGTGCTGATTTTTAATTTTAGTATAAAGTGATTATTCCTGCTCGTTTGCGAACTACGGTTCCAGTTTTTCACTTGTCTGTAATGTGATGCCAAACGAAGGAGGCGCCTTCACAGACCCTCCGGGGATCCTCGCTGCTCTGGTGAACGCGACGTTTTTGTGGCGGTCGGCGGTCGCTTTTGTGCCACCGTGTATGGAACTAAATTATAATTAAAAATATGTCTAACGACAATGCTAATTTTACGCAGATTAACGTCTGTTTAAGATATCGACGATGTAATTTTCTTACAGAAACATGCTCCTTGCATGTTTGCTCCATTAACGTTCTCGTAGCTTCGTCTGGTGTCAGTTATAACTGCTCCTCTTATACCTGTTTACAACACAACATATAGTTGCAAAGCGTAATATGAGGAATAGCGTCACGTTAACGTCAGCGCTGCGACACGCGTGTCACGATCATTTATCGGCGGGAACGAGGCGCGCGGCGGCCGACACGGATGCACTGATGGAGTGAGACCGCTTGTGGAGGAAAAATACGTCCCTTTTAACCGTGCTGTGAATCACTTAGGTGCAGTCATAATGAACAACTAGAAAACAAATCGTTAAGAAACTATTAAAATTTACTCCACACTAACATTAACTCCATATTGTCCAAATAAAATATGAAGAGTTAAACTAAAGTCCATTTTAAATCCAATGCGATAAGGCAATGAATTAAATGCGAAAGCAGTCGCGCGGTTTCATCGGGCTGCTTGCGCGCGGGCGATGGGAGATTGATGCGCTCGCGAATTGTAACTGATCCACGAGCGCCGGAGCATCGGCCCCGGCATCGGCCTGGAGCGGCAGCGCCCATCTGAACCACGGGGTTAGGCATAATCTACCAAAACGTAACGTATCCGACACCGCTCCAACAAATGAACGGTTAAAAGTGGTCACAGGTATCGACACCGACACACCCCGGCATAGACAAACGTTGCTAGGAAAAAATAATTTTTCGTTGAGAATGTTGACCGCGGTCGGCTCGTGTCTGCGCGGACACGCTCCGCTATATGTGAACACAGGGGTGTTCACATATAGCGCCAATGTAAGTATGTATGTATAGGGATACATACATACTTACATTGAATGTAGGAATATTTTTTGTGTGCTACCGCACGTGTCTACCAAGCTCAATGTCAGCCTATATGAATAGAGCTTTATGCGCCTCTTACACAGTCCTACTTATAGGCCCCTTGTGCGCTACAGACTTCCTTTTTTATCTCATTTAAAAATCATGCAATTACTCCATGTTTCTGATTTATATAGAACTCTTATCCCACAATAATTTTCCAACTTTTTCAAGGATTCAACATTTCAAGCATATAATTTTAATACTTCTAATTTATTGGGATTTATTTATTCATTTTACAAGTTAAATAAACGTGAAACATAACTATAAACGTATCGTATACTTAAAGCTGTTTACTTTACAAGTTGAATGACTATAAAAAGCAAATATTTGTACGTGGGCAAAGATACGACAGGAAATAACCATGTATTTAATGAGTCTCAATGTTTATAGTGCGTGGCTAGTGGCCGCGGTACTGCGATAACAAATAATTCAACATCCTTTAGGCTGTTATGTACTCGTAATTAGCGCTAATCCGCTTCGCGACACCTGGCGACACTTCGCCACACCTCGCGACACCGCGCGACGACCGGCGGCTTCCCGTGCAGTCAACCCCATGCGATATCGGCTCGCGAGAATCGACGGATGTGTTTGATTACGCGAATCACATCTGTGAGCATTTCTTGCATTTTTGTCTCAAAAATAAATTACATCTTTTCGACGCTGTTCTTGTGGTAAGGACAACTTTGTTAGTACTAAAATGAAAAATTGACTCCATATCGTTGTAGTAAAATATGTTAAAAAAAAGATAATATGTAATTTTTAATCAAGGTCAACCTAAGATTACTTCGCGGCAATAAAACCATATTAAGATATACGAGTAGGAACAAAATCAAAAACCTTTTTTTTTAATACTTAAAAATCTATGCATTGCAAAATGGCAAAAAGACATCGGTTATATGTCATAAATTGCAGTTATAAAGCTCTAATCTACCCTTAATAGTATACCAATATTTCCTCCTGTAAAGTTAAAAAAACATTCATACACATTTTTATTCATCTATAATTTACACGTTTGTGAACAGAAGTGAAATTCTGTAAAATTCTTAAATGTTCACGCTTTATTATACAGACTGAGTAACTAGCGCAACCTAGCGGTCACTCGCGGAAGATCCACTAAGGCTTCTAGGTGTTCTGCGTCAGCTTTACTTGCGCATAATACGCTACTACTGCTACTGGCTGTATCGTTGTCTACGATGCACGACAGATGGCAGCACAAACGCGTCTTGTAGAGATTATTTTCAACCGAATGTAGAGACGTTAGAATTTCGATAAATATTATCCCTTTGGTTTAAGAATATATTTTTTTCTGTCTCTACTTTCCAAATATTTTGTATACATGTAATTTTTTTTTCAGTGAACATTTAAGTTGAGATAAGATTGTCTTTCCCTACATATTTAAGGCACTAGAGTAATGTAGAGACTTTGTTATACTTTTACGAAAAAATTTTCTTTAAAAATCTTCAACCTCGTTCTAATTAGATAAGCGTTTTAAGTTTGTTTGGTTTTGTTAAAAGTAACTATCGTAAACCTACGCGAGTACCTACAGGTACTCGTAGTTAGATTTAAAACTTAAATTAATAACATTCTACTTTGCGATTCTGTTACATTAACAGTTTATTTTCTACTCGTTTTTTGTGGATGGCCACCAAAATGTATTAAACGTAAGCGTACGAATACCGGTCGCGGTGCGAGGCGTCGATGGCTCGTAACGGTCCATCGCTGCGTCATCGACTACCAGCGAGAGGAAAGATGAAGCCTAAGATGGGAAGTGGAGAGTGGCTGCCTCTATATCTGTTCAAAAGAAAAGAATTTGGATGACAGTAGAAGTGGTTTTTGGACAATTATCGGAAAGTGAGGAGTAGCGAGTGCCGACTGCCGGTCGTAGCGCGCGGGGCGAGGACGAAAAGCTTTCGGCGCGCGAGCTTACAAAATAACCAGTTCCCTCCCCGCCCGCACCCCGCGCCACGCGGCGCAGCCTCCGCCTCACCTGCTGCGCTCGTGTATATTACTCGCTTAAAAGCATGAAATGAACCTTTAGCGTCGGCGCTTAAAAGCCTTCGGCTCTTATCGCATTAGGTCTCCCTGACTCTGTTTAAAAGCAACTTAAACTCTTTCGTGGTTTTGATTATTTTAGTTCACTTGAAATTCTTAGTTTTTACTTCATCGTTGGCACTTAGTCGTTAAACCATGTTTTGTCAATGTTGTTATTTTAATAAGGAGTTTAAGGATTTGTTTTCCCTAAAAGCGGCATAGTCCCTGGAAGGTCGGTAGGACGGTGGTCGCGTATGGTGGAGTGGTGGCGGCGCGGAGGGCGGGGGGCGCGGGCGGCGGGCGGCGGGCGCGGCGGCAGTTCGCGGAGAGATACGCGTGTGAGTGGTCGCCGCTATCGGCTAAGAGCGGCGCGGCCGCGGAGTGTGATGCGAGCGCGCCGCCCGCCATGGCCACGCTCGGCCTCTCCAAGGTGTTCATTCTGGACAAGTACTTCACTGAACTGCAGAAATTCTGGGAGACGGAGAAGAAGCTGCAAGGTGAGCTCGGCCGGAGCGCGCCCCCCCCCCTCACGCCGCGCCCTGCGACGCCAAGGATGGGATTGTGATGATTTTATTACACTATGTATCATCGATAGTCGAAAGCTTTACATTTTCCGACTGTTAAACGATGTCTAATGGCTCTCTCGAGAGTTTTGATTCGATCCGGCTCGAAGGACCGTGTTCCGGTACGATCATATCTTCGCAGCGGTTCCTAGGATTTCGAATCGTAAATTAATTTGGTGTCGATGATTCACGGAGAAAATCTGTTTTATGTTTTTAATGTTGTGTGAAATTGGCAGTAAAGAAGTGGATTTTGGTGAAAATAGATCTAGTTTTTTCGTAAAAGTTTCAAGTGGCATAAAAAGGGATTATTGTGGTTTCTCACCGTATCAGAATTGTAAGGTGAATGTTGAGGATTTTGAAGTCATGTGAGTTAACAAACGTCTGATTATTTTAATTCGTGAAGTATCTTACAGAAATCATTAAGTGTCATATTATGTTGAAAAAGGTAAACGTAAAACGTAAAGGAAAAGGTAAACTCATATTGGAATATAATTAGGACATTACATTTTTAGAAACAATAACATATCAAAGTCGTAACAACTGTACAATCTCGTCACTATAACCGGTACATTTATGGTAGTTATCGAACGAGCTGTTTGATATGAGTAGGCAAAGTTATGCAAAAGTGCATATTAGGCTGCGGCGGATAACGGCGCGGGCGCAGGCCCCGGGTACATGGAGGAGGAGCGGCGGGCGAGGGAGGGGGCGGAGCGCGGGAGGGGGCTACAGGTATCTTAGTAAATTCGGCCCTTGCGGCTGCGGACCCGCCGCCCGCCGCCGCCCGCCGCGCCAGCCTTCGTTCGGCGCTGGCATCTTAACTACCTAACAACTCCGCTAACCGAGGCGAGGAGAGATTCTAAAGATTTCTGTCCAGACATTTTAATAGGATAGCTTGTAAATACCTGTTTTATTCAGGGAATTTCTAAAAATCCCAAAGCCCTCACCAAATACGATCAAGTATCACTAACCGCTCACAATAATTCTTGTTACAAAAACCAAGAGTTGAACATAAGAGCTAATTTATGAATGAACTTTATAGAATTCTCCGGATTTGCTACCTGAAAATTCGAAAGTATTGCCCTAATAAAGCAACCTGTTTGTTTTGTGTACAACACTTGTACACACATAAAAGTGTGTATTTGTGACATCTCTTGCATGCATGTGTGTGTGTGTGTGTGCGGGTGCGCAATTACCCCGGCGCGCGGCGCACGTGCAGTTTTTGCTGGCTGCGCCTCCGCTTCTAGCTTCGAGCTGTTCCAATATTGATTTAGTCACCACCTTAAAAATATAAGCAATAGCTAAGATCCATCTAAAGGTAGGCTTAGCTTATCATACGAACGGTTATAAAACCTTGTTACTACTTACTTATCAACGGCTTCCTGTACTCCTTGAAACTGCGGCTGACTTCATAGACCTTTGGTTCTAAAAGGACGCAACACTTGACTGATTAATGGTGTAGAACGATAAAGTACAAGAATGCTTTTGATATTTCTATCATTTAAGTCGTTAAAATATTAATTATAATGTGATTTGAAAAATGACTCGTTGATAAAAAAGTCCATCTCAATAATAAAAAATGTGTTCTTAAGAATGAATACAACAAATGCAATCCGGAAATGTAGGCACTGAAATTTATTCAAATTGTTTACGCTCGCGCCATGTAAAAGACATCAACGCGCGTGGTTCCCGCCAGTATTGCAGTACTGTGCAATACACTTAGCAGTTATTTTTACCCGGGTGAAAGGAGAGGGTTATGTTTTTCCGCGAATCTTGTATGTAAAATTCTTTATTCTTTTTTAGTCTTACTAATAAATGATGTGTTATAATATTTATGTGAAGGCTTTCAACTTTATTACACGATGAAATGCCTTTGTACGCACACGTAAAGAATGTGATGTTGTGTGTCACCAACCATCATTGTTAAAAATAATCTCAGAGATTCTCACTCAATTTGTACGAAACTTTCTTATTTTCATGTAAAAGTTTGTAATGAATGAACTTGCTTCTATAATACTCTTAGAATACAATAACATTAAAAATCTTGAAAATTTTGTTAAAACCTTAAATTTTTGAGTCTTCGGTGGTTAATTATTTAGGAATTCTTTACTAAAGTACAATTTTGGGATATTTTGAAAGTATCCTCAGAATAAAGAGTAGCAACATCTTCATGTAAAGGACTTCTTCAATGCAGTCAGTCAAAAGTAGACGTGATTAGTGCCAACTGCTCGCGAGCAGGTGTGGGCGGTCTGGGCTAGGTGGGCTACACACTGCGATGCGGTGCAGAGATCACTAACATCAGGTAATCTGCACTGCACGTTAGTTTGCCATTCAAAAATACGAACTATGTATATGAAAAACCAAGCACCAGCCCGCGATATCCTCTCGAAAATAAGTTGCGTTCTCATTTGCGTACGAGCGTTCACTCTACACATCTTGGAAACTCACTTCGCTATGAATAAGTGACGCGACTTAAACAGTTTAAATATTTTTTCGAGCAAAAGGGTTACTGTTCTTTGTGACATGAGCAAAACCGGGCGCGATGGTATCGGCTGCACGACGCGCCTCTCACTGCAACTGGTTGGCCTGTATACTGTATACTCCGAGTACTGTCCTATTACAAGGTTACACACTTTATTTACAAGAGTCTAAAGCTGAAATTGTATTGCATTGAGTGAACAATGGCAGCAGCGAGATGGATCGCCGTTGCGCCGCGCATAGATCGCGATCATTCTACGAACCGCGCTTTAAGTATACTAGATACCTTACATTGTAGCTAATTTAGGAGTCCGAGTTACCTATACCGTTCTCGCAAATTTCCTCGGAGTGGAATTCATCTGTTCGATTTAATTAAAAAATGTTTCATTTTTTTTTTCAAAACTTTTTATCAGGTTTTTACAAAAACACAATACGCATGTATACTGACTTTACTAGGCTGAAAAACATTCGCCACAAGCTTTAACGCCCACATTAAAGACAATAGATGAGGTCTGTTAAAAGGATATATCTCTAGCAGAACCTACTACGAGTCGGGCATAAATGCACAAGTATGATCATACTCATCACAGTTAAGAAGCTATCGAGGCGTTTTTCTCACTCGCTAGGATTCCCGAGGTGGGCAGCATTCTTGTCCTTATAGTGCATTACTCGAAGGCATGTGTCGGATGTGTCGCAGCGGGCCGAGCTGCGAGGTGTCGATCGCTAATGAGAAAATTCCTCACCTGCCGCGAGTCGCGCCACCTGCGCGGCCCGTGCGCAGTTTTTGTGCGGTCGCGAGCCGCGATTTGCTGAGATTAGATACGCGATGTGCGCCGTCGTCGCCGCCTCGCCCGCCGCCCGCGCCGCGCGCCTCCTGCTGGACACAAGGGATTATCCATTGATTTGCACTATGTACATAAACCATGGACACTATGATCAGTGCTGTGAATTCGGTCTCCTACTCGAGAGGATCCCAATGTCACGAAGCAATACTTTTGCTAAGTTATGTGCGTTTTACAAAATTTAATGGAATTTATACGGCGATGGAAAACATCGGGACAACACTTGCATGTGAGGTCTCCGTAATATTCCATCCATATTCAATTAATATCCATATTCAAGATAGATGAAGGCCATTAACCCACAATAAGCCAGCATGGTGTAGTATGTCCTATATCCCTATCATTATGAGAGGTAATAATAATGGTAGGGATACCCTAATAAGTCGTAAAAGTCGTAAGTAGACATATTCAAGTGAACACGAAAGTTCCAAGGCTCTGGAATGTCTTAAGTATCATTCTATGCAATCAATATTTCCTCAGCTTTTTAACAATCACACACGTTGTCATTTTATATGTTTATTTCCCAGGTTTCCGCCCTCCAAAACCACATCATTGAATTCCTTTGAATTAAACATTTTGAGTTACAAAAGTTAAAAAGCTTTCCCCAAATCGAACAAGTCGTCCTCGCAACATTTCTTTGCGACAATGAGTCAAAATCATCGACACTACATACTCGAGTACATCGTGATAATAATTTTGTTTCAATAGTTTCTCACGGAGAGAATGAGTTGAGAATCTCGAATGTCATTCTGATTCACGATGATGCGGCGGTGCGGCGATGCGGTCGCGTGTGTAAACAAGCGTGTGTGCTTGAGGGCGCGTCGCGTTCCCAGTTTTTGCGGCGCGCACGCTCAATTAACCCGACTTTCGCACGCCCGCGCCGCGCGGAATCCACTCGAGGCCCCGACCCACCCGTCCAGTTCCGATATCGCTCCGAGGGCGATATGCGTAAGCACTTTTTTAGTAGTAATTAAAATGAAAAATGTCCGACGTTCGAGGAAGTCGCGAACGAGAGCGAGGGAGGTGCGCGTGCGGCCGGAAAGTAAAAGCTCGGTCGCGCCTCGGAACCGCTTTTTGTGCGAACCGCGAACTCCTCGCGGCGCATGCGCAATGAATGCCTCTCCCACGCACGCAGCACACAAGCCTAGCCTAAAGATGCCATTCTAAGTTTTCTAAGCGCACTTGATCATCATCATGGGACTTTACTACGAAACACTTTTTGTCTAACAATAATAACACCGCTATGTAGGACGAAAATGTGCTTTGCAGTTTCATGATAACGTATGTGGGTTGACTGGAGAACTGAGCATTATTTTTATCTTTCTCGGGCCCTCAGCTTGGAACAGTTAGATGTATTAAAGCATCCGTAATTAAGTTGATTAGGGTTTTTTAACAATAATTAGTTTTCTACAATTAACTATGATTGCGGCGCAGCGGCCGCACGCAGGCACGCGGTGCGCGAGGAGCGCCTGCTTGCCATGCGGCATGCGGCATGCGGCTCGCAACACAAAGGCTTTAAGCACAGCTATTGAAGCTTAACACATTTATTGCTTCCGCTGATTAAATCGTGCGCACTTCAAAGCCGTAGAACTCTATTAAAATGTCTCTATTAAAAAAAATCATTTCTTGGCGTAAAAACATGGGATACAGTCAAGGACCTTACCGTGTGCAATCTGTGTGTGACCGGAAAAGCTTTTAAAGATAGTATATTAAAGTGCCAGTGATGTGAAAGAAATCTTAACAAAAATTTAATCTCGGAGACGGTCACATTCATAATGGAGCGCAAATAATGACTTACAACCTTAACAGTACCTCGACGAATCCGATATAATGACTTACAACCTAAACAGTACCTCGATGAATTCGATTTTACAAACCGTTTGAAAACAATATAAACCTTACCATATGATTTATTATTTAATTTTGTATTAAAACAATGGGGAGAATGAAGGGCTCGGGCGCCGCACTTGCCGCAGCCACCTAACCCACGGCTCCAGCTGGGATCGCACTCTTATTGCCTGCTAGATATGACATCCAGAAATTATTCGGACACTGAAAGAACACTGCTACTTTAGGTTTTTTTTGTTCTAAAATAAAACATGATAGGTAACCCCCTAATTACAACACCCTGTTTACTACCCCTCAAGTCCGCCCGATTTACGGCGATCTGCCAGCGATATGCGGAGCGGTGGCTGATGAATTGAACTTAATAGAAAAAATAAACTCTATATAATCGAGCATTTTGTTACTAAACAAGTAACAATATCGAATTCAAGGCTAGCGTTGAAACTGTATACAGATTACTGTAGAATTTTTCTTACTTTGTAAGCAGCTTAATGTAATTGAACCTTCGATTCAACAATAAGTGAAGCCTTTTTGCACTTTTTGCTTGCAAGTAGATTTTGTATCGAAATTTTCCTCATACCTTTACTTACAATTTTAGACTGATCCATGGTAACGTGTAATAACTGACGGTAACGTGTCGACATCTCGGCACGAAACTCGGTCTGAAAATATTATTGGAGTGTTGTGAAACAGTTTTAAATACGGAGATCTGTTGTTGCTGACATGAGCTTCCAAACTGCCAAATCACAATTTGAAAAGCCTACATACCAGCGTATTATATACTAAATCACAAGAAAACTGTTTCATAACGGTCGTCAGCGGCTCTCTCGGAGTGCTCTTTCGTGGTGCGAGCTCACGGGAAGAAAGTGTTTAACTTTCACAGATTCGGAGCCGTTTTCTGCCGTCACTAAAGCCACCTCAAAATATTTGGAGGAAGGCGCGGGGCGCGCGGCGGTTGGAGGACGGTGTCCTTCGATCGCGCACCAATAAAAAGGTTTTTGACGACCGAACTAAACTGGACTCCAAAGTGCGCCCTAAACGTTGCGGCGGAAGGTCGTTATTGGCCGGAGATGGTGCCCGGAACACGTCTGAGAGCTGGCCGGGACAACCGGTTGCCTCCCCCGCCCCCGCCCTCGCCTTCGCCCCCGCCACCGCCCGCGCCGCACTCTGCGCTCGCGCAGCCTCCGTACGTTGCTGCTATATAGTGCGGAGATCACTCTGCGCTCCTAATCATCCCACTAACAATATTTACTGAACGATGGTGTTTATGGTTTAGACTAAAACAAATTGTACTATGAAAGAAAAATAAAGCATTTACTTAACACACGTGTGATATAATACAAAAACAATCTTAAAATTGTATTTCTACCTCCGACCTTTTGGGAAACAATGTTTTCTCCTCGCTTCATTGCTAACACAACGAATCACACGATGAAGAAAAATACCCACTAATTATAAGCAGCGCTCGTTTTTTTATATCGCCTGAAGAATGATTACAAACTCTCCAAACATTAATTAGGATCCAAATTTGCCTTTTGAGAGCTTTTGAACCCCCTTTTGCTTTATTACGTAGACGACCTAATGTCATAGTGTCCTAAGTCCGCCCTCTTCTTCGTGTGCTGCAAACAGGTATGCACTATGCTCCACACGCCATAGAGAAGAAAGTGGTAACTCCACACGCAAATGCTGTGATTGTGGGTGGGTGCTTCGCTTTGCTACTCGTCATGAGGACCAAGATCGCCTCTTATCAAGTATCTTGAATCTAAGTAAGTTATTTAAGGCAGGAAAAAAATGAAAATACATCCTGATATTCTATTTTATAGCTTGTAGATCTACGAGTATTTGAGATGTGAGGAAGTGTCTACCGCTGTCCTCCCGCGTCCCGCATTGGGCTTAGGAGCGGAAGTGGTGGGTCTTCACACTTCTTGTCGTGTTTCAGTCGAATCTCAGTCCTTGTCAGCAGAGCAACCACATTTGACATCAGTTCCCGTTGGGTATTTTTATTGGGTTGGACATATTTTGTGCATTCCATCGGTCGCAGTGACCACGTCGAAGAAACGAGCATGCTGGGCACGCTCATTGTCTTCTACTTGTGCGACTGTTGATACGATACTTTGTAAGGGTGAAAGGATAGGATGGGTCTATTTTTGCTATTATTTCACGCAAAAACGGTTTTACCATTTCATTTAAGTTGATGTTTAATATTTGCAGACGCTTCGTCTTCTAACGAGGCGGTGCACCTGCAGCGGCGGCTGCTGAGCCTCAGCTCGGAGCTGGTGACGCTCCGCAACCACCTGCACGTGGGCGGCGCGGCGGGGGCGGGGGCGGGGGCGGCTGGCGCTGCGTGCGGGGCGGCGGCAGGGCCGCAGCCCGCAGTGCCGCCGCGCGCGCCGCTGCCGCCGCCGCCCGCGCCCGCGCCGCCGCTGCAGCCGCACCTGCCGCCACCACCACCACCCGGTAAACATAACCGCTGACATGGTAACTCTCATGGACATTGAATAAACCAAAAGACGACGTACACAGACTGACGAACCAATCACGTGAACCAAAAGTGCAAACAATGTCAAACCGATCGAGTTACCGCCGCCCTCTTGACCCGTCGTGAAGCAGCTTATTCTTTATATGTCTTATGTTTCGGCGGGCGTGGTTACTACAAATTGTATTTGAGGTGTACATTTTAGTAAAATAAGTAGTGACGCATCCTCATATGTACTATACAACCTTAGATAGGATTTCTACCCTATTTGAGGTTGGTCAATGCGTCTGTAGCGTTTGCTACTCATATACTTAAAAAAGTGCAATCTATACCTTGAACATTTTCACAGTAATCACAGCTACTACAGACTCTCAGCTACTCAACTACAAAATGTTTCGAGTTAAAATTGTACCTAAGTAGTAACGTATAGACCTGTAGATAGGTAATCTTGTTTATGAGGAAAGCGTGTCATGCGAACGGAGTTCACAAAACGCGGCCATTTCACATCCAGGCCTTATGTTTAGGTTTAGCTTTGGAATTACATTTAAAACTGACAATGATTAAATTCTTCGCGCTTGTTTAACAATGCTTAATGAATAACGCAACAGTGTGGTGAACTCCATCAGCGTGACACAAATACGACACACGACCACGACGACGACGCTACAACACTTAACCACTACTTTGTGGTTTAGCTTGGTAACTTTACCTCGCATCATCGGCCATCGCATCCATTACATACCTTAGAGTCTATGTAGGTACCTACGCATCCAAAATGTGTGCCTGAGGTATCGTAACAGATCAGTTATACCCATTACAAATACATGATGGGTATAAGACAAAGACATTATAATGCTTTACATTTTTATCAGTAGATACTAAAAGACTTGGAACTGCGATGCTCATGAAACATCGAACGCCAGCAAAATATGTCTTTCTGTGACTTTCCGCTATTTTGATTACTTCATTCATCCTTTATAGTTTATAGGTACCATCGTTAATTCATTATTGAATGAAGAAAGAGCTTAAAGAAATGAGCCTTCAGCGCCAAGCCAAATTGAATAAGTATGTTTAAGTATGTTCGTGTATACAGTGGAGGCGCGATGGCGCAGCGGCGCGACGTGCGGAGCGGGCAGCGGGGCGGGTGGCGGCGCGGGCAGCGGAGCGGGGAGCGGCGCGGCGGGCGGGGCGGGCGACGTGGACGACCTCATCCACCTGCGCGGCCCGCTCACCGAGGACGCCGTGGTGCGCGCGTTGCAAGCGCGATTCTACCAAAACAAGTGCTATGTATGTTTTTTCCTTGGCCATATTTTAATATTTAATTAATATTTTATTTTCACTGCAATAGAACAAAAGCAAAAAACCTTTAAAGAAACCGCCACCTTTGTCTTTGATAGACTAGAATATTTGTTATTACATCATGCTTATATTTATTGTAAGTGGATCCTTTACTATGAAGATCTACTTCCTGGGATTTACACTTTTCCTTTTCAACGATCATGCTTCACCAATACAAGACCGTATTTACTTATTAATGCACAAAAGAAGCCTTGTTGTTTCAAAGAATTTATAATTGCGTACGATCATCTGAATCGTTTGAATGATGCGTAATATTTAATGTATTTCCTGATTCAGTCTTTTAATATTCTAATTATGTATGTAATTATGTATGAGCTTAGAATTATAAAGTCGTTTCAAATTTCAAATTTTAAATTCAATAGCTTTTATTCATAATTAGGTACAATTTGTGCACACTTAATGAACGTCAACATTTAACATTATAGTAAGTATCCTCATTGATCGTCCCTCATAAACGTAGACTGGGAGAAAAAAGCAGGCGGAAAAAAAGTCCCAGCACTCTTTTAAAAGTAAATAATAATTACTTAAAAGTGCAGTATGACTAGGCCCAATAAAGGAACACACGTGACAGCTATCGTGTGCGTCAATATCGTTGCAATTGCCATCCGCTCACAAATAAATAAAGAAATTGAGTAATATAAGTTAATAATAAGTTTGAGTAAAAAATACTCTGACACAAAGGTGCGCGTCACCTCTCTGCTGTCGAGGGTTTCTTCTGGTGCTCGCTACCTGCCCTGTCTCGATGACGCCTTTTATAATCTCCACGGTGAGGTCGCGCCGCATTGTAGCATTGTGTTCCGCGCGGCATCGCGGCAGTGTAACGCACAAAAAATTCAATCAGTCATCACTTGACTATTTACACAAAAACTATTTTTGAACTTTTTTAGAATAGGTAACAATATGATTTTTTATTTTACTAGTAATATATTGGGAGTGAACATTTTTTAAAAAGACCATTAATTTTATGTAAAATACTAGTTGATCCGGCAAGCTTCGTTCTGCCAATTAATTTGACTAATATACAAAGTTTTTTTGAGTCACAAACTTTTAGAAAGGATCCCTAATCTTTTCTAGCAATAAGTATAGCCTATGTTACTCAGGGTGAATGTAGCTTTCCAATGGTGAAAGGATTTTTGAAATCGGCACAGTAGTTTTTGAGTTTATTCATTACAAACATACACACAAAAATACAAATTTTTCCTCTTTATAATATTAGTGTAGATGTAGAAGTGTAGATAATTTATCCACTTCACTGTTCCGCGAGTCACACGTGACTCATCCCCATGAGTCACATATTTTACTGTGTGCTTACTGGACAGCCAAATAAAAATGTGTTAAATATAAAAGTTGAGATTGAGCTTGAAACCACGATCAGTTTTTTGGAATGAAATGAGCGGTATCGTTTGTACTCGTAATTTACTGCGTGGATTTAAATGCTCGTCTCAGGATCTCCAACAATCATGCCTTCCCATCCAAGTCGTGACATGACGTGTTCTGACATTGTATGTGATTGTGATATTGACAGACATAAGAGAGTTCACTGATGAGGTGTGTTATGTGTCAGACGTCGGTGGGTCCGATCCTGGTGGCGCTGAACCCGTACACGGACGCGGGCAACGCGCTGACGCCGGCGGCGGCGCGCGCGCAGCGGCCCGAGCTGGCGCGGCTCGTGCACGACGCCGTGCGCCACCAGGCCGACACCGGCTGCCCGCAGGCCATCATACTCTCCGGTACGCACCCTACGCATCCCTTTATATCATCGTCCAAGACGGACAACCTAATAGGAAAAAGCCTTGAAAGAAAACTGGCCAGTACAATTACAGCCTCGTCTAGGCTAGACTTTAAACATTCTTTTGGACGACAGCGGTATGCAAAAGGCATAAGATGAAAAGTGGTAAACATAAGAAGGATGAGGGCCGGGTGGGCTGTGCCACCCCAGAATGACATAGTGCCCTCTCCTAATAATATGCCAACTGCTAATAGATTTGTGTTCAGCCAGTGCATTTCAGGAGCCAGGCAAACTCCAGAACAATGTCTGGGAAACAGCCAAACAGATTTTTACAATGAACTTGAAAACTGATGAATGGATGATAAAGTTAAGCCTGGATGACAAAAACAGATCCTTACAAATTCGACTACGGTGTGTGATTAAGTGATTATCCATGACGTGAACCACCAATCCGTAAGAAAATTCACAGCTAATATTAAATTCTCGTGATAACTAATCGGCATGTGCGTGATATTTTTCTAAAAGCCAATTGAAATTGGGCATGTTCGCAGGCGTGTCGGGGTCGGGCAAGACGCACGCGTCCATGGTGCTGCTGCGGCGGCTGTTCGACGTGGCGGGCGGCGGGCCCGAGACCGACGCCTTCAAGCACCTCGCCGCCGCCTTCACCGTGCTGCGCTCGCTCGGCACCGCCGCCACGCACGCCAACTCCAACTCCAGCCGCATTGTTAGTTCACGCTTTTATTTCTTACATTTTTACATGTCAAATGTCAAGGTAACAAAAATGCACATCTAATGGATATGGGGATGTTTTACTTAGTATTCACTTTTTAGTGATACATTATAGCTAGTCTTACCTTTTTTTCGTGGGGTAATCGATCATGACAGTGCCAGACTCCTATCAGCTATTAAAACCCTATTGTGCCTCTCACTTTCGTATTCTGCCGCAGCTCAAATTTTCTGGACTCGTGGCAATATCGCTCACAGTCTGATTTTCACATAAATTTTAGCCAGCTGTTCCAAAGTGTGGAACGATCTTCTGCTCGTGTTTCCACGTGTCCCTGTGCCGTGGGCTTCTTCGAGCAAGGCGTAAAAAGAGCATTAACATCTGTGATAATTTTGAATGAATCATGATGGATTCCAGGGGCACTTCATCGAGGTGCAGGTGACGGACGGCGCGCTGTACCGCACCAAGATCCACTGCTACTTCCTGGAGCAGACGCGCGTGGTGCGGCCGCCGCCCGCCGAGCGCAACTACCACATCTTCTACCAGCTGCTGGCCGGCCTCACGCCCGACGAGCGCGCGCAGCTGCACCTCGAGGGCTACGAGCCGCAGGACCTGAGGTCGGTACATCGCTCGCTGCGCACTAACTACCACATGACCACATCTTCCACCAGTTTCATATTGGCGCGTGATATTGTGATATTGGAGAGGTAAACTAGCAAATCAACCAAAGCCATGAGTAGGCAGTGACATCGCCTGGCGGGAGATCTTCCCTTTTCCTCCAAAAAAAGCGTATCACATAGTAGTAGATGAGTAGGTACATGGTCATTCCTGTACTAGTGTAAAGCATATATGACCGAGATATTCGTGTTCGTGTCGTCAGATACCTGGCGTGCTCGGGCGCGCGGCCGGGCGGGCGGGCGAGCGGCGCGGAGGCGGAGGACGCGGCGCGGTTCGTGGCGTGGAAGAGCTGCCTCGGCGTGCTCGGCATCCCCTTCCTGGACGTGCTGCGCGTGCTGGCCGCCGTGCTGCTGCTCGGCAACGTGGCCTTCGCCGACGGGCCGCAGGGCACGCTCGACGCCACCGGAGAGGTACGGGCGTGCTACGACTCTGTACTCTGTACGATCCCATCAATGACCCACTGCAGTTTCGATCTCATCCCACAATGAGGATGTAGGCCTAAGTCTACCGTGCTGGCCAATGCGGGTCGGTGGACTTCACAAGCTTTTGAGAACATTATGGACAACTCACAGACATGCAGGTTTACTACATACTCTCACCAAGTCAAGATTATGCCTTGGGATAGGCCGTGCTCCGATTTATATAATTATAAAGCTTACTTAGAATGACTTCGAATACAACGTGAAAAATAAAAAAAGTAAGAAAAAAACTGATATCGCTTGTAGACGGAACTGGCAGCAGCAGGCGGCCTGCTGGGGGTGGGTGCGGCGGCGCTGGTACGCGGGCTGGGCGCGCGCGGGGCGGCGGTGACGTCGGCCGTGAGTGGCGGGAGCGTGTCGCATGCGGCGCGTGCGCGGGCGGAGCGCGGGGTGCGCGCGCCCAGCTGCGCCGCGACGGCCGCGCACGCGCGCGACGCGCTGGCCAAGGCGCTGTACTGCCGCACCGTCGCCACCATCGTGCGCCGCGCCAACTCGCTCAAGCGCCTCGGCTCCACGCTCGGCACGCTTTCCTCCGACTCCAACGAATCCGTAAGCTCATATTATCCATTTGACGACCTTAATTCGACGCTTTCCGTATGCCCCTAAAGGCAATCGGAATGAAGGAACTCCAGCCTTCTTCCAGGTCGGGGTCTCCTATGCCTGTATCGATGCTGTTCGATGCACGAAATAATGCGAAAGTGTACTCGTGGCCGTGACAATTGGGCGGAAAATACAATCAGATTTGGGGCGGTAAGAGTCCGACATAACTCTCTGTTATGTGTAGACTGACTAAATAATGGATTTTCCACACCATGAGCTGCAGTAACCACTTCATATCAAGTGGCCTGCATGCCCGTTGAACGAATGGAACGTAGTACGATGAGGTTCCAATATATGTAGAATGGTGTATTGATTATATGTATACCATGTTTGAGATAAGAATGTTGTAGTGATAATAGGTGCACTATGTATGGGTGCAGGTGCACGCGGACGCGGCGATGCGTCGCGCGGCGCGGGCGGGCGCGCGGGGCCGCATGGCGGCGCTCAACGACGCGGTGCGGCACGCGACGGACGGGTTCGTGGGCATCCTCGACATGTTCGGCTTCGAGGACGCCGCGCCCGCGCGCCTCGAGCACCTCTGCGCCAACCTCTGCGCCGAGACCATGCAGCACTTCTACAACACGCACGTCTTCAAGGTACCCTCACCTTCTACTTTTACTCTACGCTGCCGCTTTATCTTAAAGATGCAACAGGGACGTAGACTGCCGTGGGTGCTCGAGGATTCAGCTCCTATGGAATCCAAATAATAGATGGAAAGCAGTGAACAAGGATTACAATGTTTTACTTTTTTTCTCATTATGACTCCGGAACTCGGTGCCTTAAATCCATCATGGTTTTTGTAAACATATGCATAGTCAGGAATAAATGTGTATACAATTGTAAATGATCTATTAAATCGATCGAAAGGTGGTAAGGGCTTTCTTGTACCTCCGGTACGTTACCACAGTCCCCTTAGCACGCCGTGTAAGCTGCAGGTTCTTCATGTCTTGCGTTTTGGTCGGGCACGTGTGGTCGCTAAAGATACTTTGTTTGCGGAGAATATAAAAGTCTATTTGGGATCGCACTGTATGTGTGTCGCCATGGGCTGCAGTGACCAGTCAACAGTAGGTGGCTTGCAAGTCCGTCCGACAATAACGTGACAATCGCTTGTTCGTGCAGTCGTGTGCGGAGTCGTGCCGCGAGGAGGGCGTGTCGGGCGCGCTGGAGGTGGAGTACGTGGACAACGTGCCGTGCATCGACCTGGTGTCGTCGCTGCGCGCCGGCCTGCTGGCCGCGCTCGACGCCGACTGCGCCGCGCGCGCCACGCCCGAACAGTACGTCGCCAAGATCAAGCAGGCGCACAGGTACGCACTACGCACCTATACCCGCCTAATATTGTCGTCCTCGCCCACTGCAATGGAGCTCGCCCGGGGAGGAACTTACCGCCACTACCGGTGCCCACCAAATATCCTTACCGTACTAGGCGGTGCGGGCCATCTGAGCATAAACTTAGAGGGTGTGTGTGTGACACAGCACGTTTTTTTATTCGAGTACCTATATTATTTTTTGGCTCAGTGACTATGATCGTTCGTTGCAGAGGCCACCCGCGCCTAGCGGAGGCCCGCGGCGGGCACCCGCGTCGTTTCGCGGTGCGGCACTACGCGGGCGAGGTGACGTACGACGCCAGCGAGTTCCTGGACGCCAACCGCGACGCCGTGCCCGACGAGCTGGTCGCCGCCTTCGACACGCGCACCTGCGACTTCGGCTTCGCCACGCACTTGTTTGGCGCTGAACTTAAGGTAATAAGAGTTTAAAGTTGAAACCTTAAACTCTCCCAAGGTGAAACTAACAATAGGGTATTTCGCACCATGCAAGGAAAAATCCAAAATTATGTAATATTGATAGATTTTGTTAAAAGCAAGTGAAAAATAGTGATTTCTGTTCTGAAAAATGTAGTATACATTTATTATTTCAATTTTAAAATTCAGGTTGTTAATCTGTTTTTCAAATATCAAAAACGCTATACGCCATGAAAGCTATCGGCGTGACGTCATTAGCAGTGTAAATAAACAATGCAGTCATTGTTGGCCTGTATTTTTATTGATAATTTGCGTTTTCTTAGTTTTCTTAAACACCGCCACAGACAAATATAATTTTATCATGGAAGAAATTTGTAAAAGTGAGTGATTTGTGTGAGTAGCGAAATTTTTCAGATGCAATCCCGATTTCTGCTTATCTCAATTCAGGAACGTTAAGACATCTATGTAAGTACCTTCCCGGCATCTAAAATGCTTGTACTCTTGCATTCAGGCACGAGACACCAACGATAAGGACTGTAACTCATTTTGTTTTTGCAAAAATAACTTTCTTCCTTTACTGAGATGTATTGTTTACACTGCGAGTGACGTCACAAGCGTGGCGGCAGCGCCGAGACGGCCGAGACCGTGCTTTCGCGGGGATTTTTGAAATTTAAATTGAAGTCTTTTTTACATATTTGTTTGCAAAAAAATTTTTCCAATTTTTTATGGGTTTTTATGACTTACGAATTCATATAAAAAGCTTTTTGACATAGGCCGTAATACCCTATTAAGCTACTCCCCTGCCGGCTACCGATATCGAGTTTAAAATAAGAACTAGCGCATTTTGTTTTGATTTCTCCAACTCCTTTTTGGAGAAAGAGACGTGTTCGTCAAATTGTAGACTCCATTGCGACATCTACCAAATATTTATTGGTTTTGCTTACTATGGTGGTACCTACGCATGATTTATATAGGACAATGAGTGCTATTTTTGCAAGATGTTATGTAAGCGGGACGGTTGCGTTTGTCAGGCGCTGGCAGCTGCGGGCGGGCCGGCGGGCGGCGTGTTCCGCGCGTCCCCTACGGCGGCGGGCGCGGCGGCGGCGGGCGCGGCGGGCGGCTCGTCCACGCTCACGCAGGACTTCCACACGCGGCTCGACAACCTGCTGCGCACGCTGGTGCACGCGCGCCCGCACTTCGTGCGCTGCCTGCGGGCCAACGCCGCCGAGACGCCCATGCTCTTCGACCGACCCACCGTCGCCAGACAGGTACACATTTATCTACACTTTTGTCGTCACGCTGTTTCACCCGACCATACCATACCGCTTGTGTCACTGAACTGTTGGACATAGGCTTCCCAAGACACGACACCGCATGCGGTCCTCCGCTCTGCACATTCATCCACTCCCCGCTAACTGCTTCTCTTCAAGTCATCATTTGATAGGGGGTAAATCCAAACATCTTTGGTATATTGTGATAAATTTGTCGTTTATGCCGATATGACGATGAGATCGAAGAAGAAGATCACGTCTGCAACTTGTTATGTCAACAATTGGAGATTCTCACCTCTGCCTCTATCCGTTTGCGGTCTCCATTTTAGAACTTTACCCGATTGAGGACATTAAAAAATAATAATTTCAGGTTCGTGCACTACAAATACTGGAGACGGTGCAACTGATGGCGAGCGGGTACCCGCACCGCATGCGCTTCAAGGCTTTCAGCGCCCGGTACCGCGCGCTGTGGCGGCGCGGCGCGAGTGTGGGGGGTACGGGCGGCGGGGGCGGCGCGGGCGAGGTGGAGGGGGGCGAGTGCGCGCGCGTGCTGCGCTCGGTGGCGGCGGCGGCGGCGCCCCCCGCGCCCTCCTCCCCCGCCGCCGTGCGCTGGGCGCTCGGCAAGCGACACGTCTTCCTCAGCGAGGGCATGCGACAGGTACTTCAAGGGTACCAGTTATCGAACGCTAGCTACGTCTCGACTCTTATAATGTATGTAAATGTTACCCTATCGTTGCTTTCCAGGTGCTGGAAAGGATACGACGAGCCCGTCGCCAAGCAGCAGCGGAGCGCATCCAGGCGGCGTGGCGGCGGCACCGCGGCCGCGGCCCGCGCGGCGCCCCCGCCCCCGCGCCCCCCTCCCGCCCGCGCCCCGCGCCCATCGCCGGCACGCCGCCGCCCGACCCCGCCGACAAGTGCGACCCGCAGCTCGTCAAGCGCACCTGCTCCTTGTTTGGACTCGATTTGGTAAGTGTACAGAGACATGTACCCACCGGGCTAATGTGTTTCTAACCCATTACGGATAGTTGATAGTACATTGGCAACCAAAAAAAATGGTTTAAACTTTTTATCCTGCCTGGGAAAAATCATGACTTGTTGCTTAAACAGGTCGACTCATATCTGAGATAATTTTTCGAACTTCAGGTCAGTCCTTCTGTGAGAAAGTTTGTCATCGTCCACTTCGGGTCATCGATTCACCTGGTTGGATGGCGCCCTGTACTCTTTGCCAATAGTTGCTATACGAATTCGAGGGCAACCTTATCAAGTATCGCTTAGATCTTCTAATGTAGCTATATCTAGGTTATAGCCGTTTGAACGTGTGCGTTGCGTGTCGCAGGAGCGTCCGCCGCCGCTGCCGCCGTCGCGCGCGTACACAGTGTCGAATGGCGTGAAGCTGAGCTACCCGCAGCAGCGCACGGTGGTGGCGGAGTGGGAGGACGGCGGCGTGCGCCTGCGCGTGGGCGACGCGGTGCTCGCGCTCGGCGCCGCCCGCCGCGGCCACATCGCCGTGCAGGTACATGATATCCTCTCTATCGCTAGCTCATGTTGCGTAGGTACTTCTCCTATCTGAGGTTATATATGGATACTTTGCTGCTTTTAAGGACTGAGATGTTTGCCTCAAAAACAAAATCTCTGGCAACCACGCAACGGAAGCTGTTGACGTCTATGAGTGTAGATGAGTCGCTTTCAGTCAGCTATGCCTCAACACATGGTGATCTGTGTGGACCTGGCTCTGTGAGACGGTATGATGGAAATGTCTACAAGAGTGATTCCACAGAAATACCAACCATTAGCGAGTCTCCAAAAATCATTGACTTATGTTTCAGTCGTACCTAGTATTGCCAACAGGTGTTGTTAACAATTTCAGTGGAAACGCTCACCTGGTCCTTGAAGTTAGGTAGGAGTCCTTGAATTAGACAGCTCACAGCATGTACGAGTATGTACGTAATCGGTTGTTTGTGTGCATGGCAGGTGTGCGGGCGCACGGTGCCGGTGCCGCACAGCGTGCTGGCGCCGCCGCGCGCGCCCCCCGCGCCGCCCGCGCCCCGCGCCGCGCCGCCGCCGCCCCCCGCGCCCGCCGCACCACCCGCACCACCCGCGCCCGCCTGACGTCACGACTCTTGTATAGCGACAATACAAGCACAAGGAAGCTCGCTATCGATGTACACAATGACATGTGCGAAGGACGATCGAAACGTGACGTATAGACATAGACAATCTACTTGTAGACTGAACGCCCCTTCACCACTATTTATGGTTTTGTAGCGGCAAGCGCAACATAAGTATTATATTCCACATAATTAGGTTTGCTCACAACTAGCATTTGTGTGTTTCACAGTGTTTTATTTCTCATCAATAATAATCCTACCCTACTAGGGGCAATTTCACAGTTTCAACACGTGGAAGATTGATTGTGTGTATTACAATTTAGTAACCTACTTTATGTATTTACATTTACTTGTTTCAGTGTGGTAATTGTTGTGGAAACATAGATGTGGAGAAGCGAAGAGCGCGCTTCGCCTGCTCCGTCTTAGGTTCGCGTCAATAATGCACCGATCCAGCGTTAACATGTCAAATTGAATAAATAACAAGTTTGTAAACGAATGTCACTCTTTGCGTGTCACGTGTGGTACTTATATACCCTGGAGGGGCGTTCAGTTTAATCCTAGATGCACAATATCTACTTATGTATTCACAAATCGAAAAACAACTTTCTAAGTGAACACGAAACAATCGACTGATGGTGCCTTATACTCGTTAAGTGTAAATAGTAGCGTTAAGTATTTATGTGGCGAGGGCGGCGCGGCGGCGCGGCGGCGCGGTGTGGGCTGTTGACTGTCGGCAGTGTCGCCCCGAGGCCGCGCGAGGCCGCCGTCGCTCGTCTCGCCTACCTGATTTTTGTACCGATTGAAGTATTTGCCGATTTTTATATTTTTGGTGCTGTAATTTTTGGATTTAAATCGACGCATATTTTTAAATCCGATTCTAGCTACGTAGCTGTTAAGTTGAAAGTATTAAAATAAAGATTTCTTTTACCCCCGTGTAATGTGTATACCTTGTGAGTACTTGTGACGTTTGATTAAGAAATATAATACTTCCAGTATTTTATAAAACATCGATTTACCGAAATGTATTCTGTTACCGTACGTTGTACAATATCCATAAAGCTTATATAAAATATGTATAGTATCAATTAGTATCGCTCTTAATTATGTTGTCTAGTTATGTGGCCAACAATGTATGCAGAAGTATGAAGAAAAAATATACTGTCGAAATGGTGACCGTTACATGATGTTATCAGTTTCCGCGGGGGCGGCGTCGGGCGTCGGGCGTCGGGCGTCGGGGCGGGCAACAGTACAGATTGCCGATATTGTTCAAACGTTGCCAGTTACATATGTTCCTAGCCGCTAGCCGGTGTCGCCCCGAGAGCAACTTGCCAACATGAGTCTGATAGCCTCTAGATATCAATTCGAGAACTTGTATTTAATGTAGTAATTATGTGTGTATTAATGTAGTAAGGTGCAAAATAAAGAATATATTTTTAACAATTTCTTTTATTTCCACTTGACATATTTGTTACACAAAATTATGCTGGAATGTGTTCGACCGCGAGGGCGGCGAAGATTACGGATGAAAAAAACTTAGTACATTATATAGTACACATATAGAATCCCGAATAATATTTATATTAGAAATTTTCACAAGATTATTATTACAAGAAAAGCTTACATGTCTATAAAGGCAGAGTATTTCAGCGCAAAACAGTAACCACAATAAATGAGCACAACAAAATGCACTAGCCGTTACAATGCACCAGCCGTTACAATGCACTAGCCGTTACAATGCACTAGCCGTTACAATGCTCCAGCCGTTACAATGCACCAGCCGTTACAATGCACCAGCCGTTACAATGCACCGGCCGTTACAATGCACTAGCCGTTACAATGCACTAGCCGTTACAATGCACTAGCCGTTACAATGCACTAGCCGGTACAATGCACTAGCCGGTACAATGCACTAGCCGGTACAATGCACTAGCCGTTACAATGCACTAGCCGTTACAATGCACAAGCCGTTACAATGCACAAGCCGTTACAATGCACCAGCCGTTACAATGCACTAGCCGTTACAATGCACCAGCCGTTACAATGCACTAGCCGTTACAATGCACTAGCCGTTACAATGCACCAGCCGTTACAATGCACTAGCCGTTACAATGCACTAGCCGTTACAATGCTCTCGGATAGCACGCGGCACACACGCCGACCTGAGGAACCAAACACACAATACTACAGCTGACCTCAGGTGGGCGGCATGTAAGGCATGTTCCGACCGACTTCATTGTCAAGTCACTATGAAACTATGAACCAAACATACGATTTAAATGCATTACGTCTCACAATTTATCGATACACCAAAGAAATACGATAGATACAGATGTAAGCGAATAATATCATCTTCTATTGCATAATAATAATGTCTACGTTTTGTATACTACGTACGTTAAATACACTATTTCTCTCGCTTAATTCTAGTAACAGTTATATAAGATTTAATCAGAAATGCAAAGACAAAGTCCCCGAGATAAAATTTAAGTTTAATATTAATTTCAAAAACCACTAATCATGCAGATAAACATCGTACAACAAGAGCAACAATTTTAAGGTCCCATAAAACACGTGAAAATATGTTAAAAATATTTAGAATACACGAAAATACATCTTACAGCTTCGTTGAGTTATCACAGCGCGACGGAAGCGGCGTCAGTCGGCGTCACACACCTTAGCGTCTAGTCCTATTGAGCCGAGCACGAAGCATCGATAACAATATGGTCGTGTGAGATCCGCTCGCAACGATTAACAGTTAGGTTATAAATATCGTCAACATTCTTACAAGTTACAATATCTAAAAAGTTAGAATATCAATTCAAAAAGGATCATTGTTCAACGTTTATCAAAATTTACAGACGGTATATTTCATTAGCTAGACAAATAAAATACATTTATTTTTACGTTTTTTATTACAATTTTTCACACTGACGTTAAAATGAATCTCGTAACAATGTTGACGCGTCCACAATACATTTAAGTTCATTATTTGGTTTTAATACATTCAATATAGATAAAGAGATATCAACGCTCACACTAAGGAAATCATCAATAAATGCGACAGTAGGCAGTGTGCCGGCACTATGTCGCCCGGGAGGCCAGCGACTAAAAACTTTAGGCATTTTCTAAAATCTAAACGCAACAGAATCCATCTGACTGACGGCGGGCTACTACTCCGTCCCATTAATGTGGCTTGATATTCAAATATTAAATTTTAGACAACGGTTTTGGTCGCCCGCCTCTCCGGCTTAAAGGCCCGTGATAGTGGGCAGTACCGTGCAGTACAGCGCAGTACAGCGCAGTACCGTGTAGTACAGCGCAGTACAGCGCAGTACTGCGCCCGACCCGCTAATAAAAATTTGGCCACAAGATCCATCACTATTTCATTATGCTCTATAAAATATTAATATAACACACGATATTTATATATCTATAAACGAGTAAGTCCATCGTCGATCACCTTATATTTCGTAGATCGCATATATAATACTGAATAAACATATAATTATGTATTAAAAGACGCGCACGATTTAACTAGGAGCGTTAGACACACACGATCAGATCGCACGACAGTCGGGCGTTACATCGACCTATGCTACGAGTACAGTAATACGGTACAATGTAAAAATATCAAAAACTTATGCTACTTACAAACGGGCACAGACACTTCGATGCACTGCGTTTGTAGTTCAACAAATGGAAAACGTCACCGAGACAAGTTTAAGGTGCAACATACATGAGCGTTCCTACAAACGCAAGCAAATGCATCGTAACAATCTTCAAAACCAAACCACAACTTTATTCTGCAGGCTCCCGTACGAGTTACAATAACGCGCACCGACCGACCGTACACAACCGATTCATAATAATATAACTAATGGCAGTCATATTGCCGTTTTGTCATTCGATACTAATTTAAATCTATAAACAATTTTAATTGCTTAAAAATTGTAAACACAAGACAATAAAAATCTTAAATGTTCTAAAACGTTTGTTTAACAACGTAGATAGAATTATAATTAAGAAATAGAGTGCCATAAATGCCCCTTAGTCTGAGCTTTTACAAGATTCAATCGTTGTCGAATACCGATTATCGTCAACCGATGTCCCACACAACACGTGCGCGCATACTCGTAGCGCCACCTGGTTCGTTTCTTAAACATATACCTATGTCTGACAGCACTATTTTGTGAATGTGTTATTAAAGTGTCAAAATCATAAATGTTGCCTCGATTATTCAATATTCGATTTTCAATGTTCAACCTCAGACTGAGGGTTCGACACAGACAGGCTCGCGTCCACGCCGAGCGCCCCGCACTTGTGGACGTAGAGGAAAGTGGCCACCGTGTACGTTAGCCCACGAGGAATACACTCAAGTGTGTGGGGAGCGGTGGGACATTAATGCGATAATACTTTAATAACGTTAAGGTTATAGAGATCGCCACACACCACACGCTACACGTCGAAGCAGAAGTGAGCCGCGAAGCCAACATTCACAACACACCCACGAATCACTATGCTACATAGATATAAAGATATAACTATAAAGAACGTTAACTTGGATATTATCGATATATTCGGCAGTTTGCGCGAATTGAACACACGCGATAAGGCAGTGATGTAGATACGGTTGTACACGGTACACACGTCCGAACGCCACATATACTTAATATACAATGTATTCTTAGAGCCAACGAGCCCACGACATCGCGGAGATTCATCGCGGGAGCCGTCCCACTCGCATGTCAGCCGCAGCGATGCCGCTCCGCACTATAAATACGCCCGCAGTTTACTTGTACCGTTCATCAGATTTATAACTTGTCATTTTCGATTTTACGCGGACGAGAGTGCACTGCGCGGCAACCCGGATGCGTTTCGAACCGAACTTTTTTATTTATCTAGTTATTAAACATCCATGTACAGATTTGTTCGTTAAAAGGTAGTCTCGGTCGTGGGATGATGGCCAAGTGAAGCTTAAAATCATGTTTCGTGATTCAACGAATCGATCAAAACACGCTAAGAAGAACGAACGTCGAACAGGCGCGCGATCCTGTCGAGATCAAAAGATGGATCACTAATTTTTTGCCACCTCCGTATCATCGACTCATTCGTGTCCGAGGAGCGAAGGAGGAACGATAATTTCGGCACAAACTCACTCGCATCCGGGTCTGATCGGAGAACACTTTCGTTTGCAGAATCGGCTTAAAAACGTAAAATTTATTAATTCGAGTAAGAGTCATCATCGAGTCGAACCACTCCCGCCCATCGCTTCCTGGAAACATGGACGACCGTGCCTCGGCAGTGGAGAGGCGAGCAGCTAGAGGGGTGCGGGGGGCGGCGGGCGCGGGGGGCGGGTGCGCGCGAGCAGCGGGCAGCACAGCAGCCGGCGCGCGCGCTCCGCCCGCTAGTCGCGCCCCTCGCGCCCCTCCCGCGCCGGCAGGGGGGTGCTGCACGCGCCCCCCGCCCCCGCACTCGCCCCCGCAGCGCCGCCCGCGCCCCCCGCTCCCGCCGCCGACCCGCAGAGCGACGTGAACACGTTGCTGGAGGACACCTCGCGCACGCACCGACGCTGCTCGGCTGGAAAGGAGAACCGAAGCGTCAACATGGTCACCACCTTAACGAGCACCAAGTAGTATAGGCGTGGTGCAGCTACTGTCTGTAAACCTAATATGAGACACGGGGCGAGAGGTGGTGGCGGCGACCCCCGTACATGACGTTTTTAAGCATGATGATCGTAAACAATACCCACCAAGTTATTACTGCCTATAACTCCGGGTGGAGAGACGGAAACACGACGGCACCCATCCACATAGATGTCACCTTTAAACAGCTCGGTGCTAGATACCGGGAGGAATGGGAATGCCCCAAAATGTATCGTAAATCAGAAATACTCTGCGACAACCCTCGAAACTTCTGGTATAGCGACGCAGTATCAGCATGAATGCCAGCGTTTCTGACGAAGGACCTCTGTACATTCCTATTCTGTGGTACAATCATAACTAGGCCATTTAACTTTCGATGTGATCCTACGGTGAATTCGATTCCGAATTAAAATAGCTATCCATCAACTAATAGTATTATGATGGATAGCTATCTTAGTGTGTAGTTGTAGCCCCAGAACTGTAATAAATCATCGTAAGCATTGCCAACCCAATGACCGACTGTTAATTCCTACAAGTAGCGTATAACCAAAGAGTATTACTGGTGTATAATTCCATGAATGCCTGCGTAACACTAATGCCTATAACGTCCACGTGCCTAGTCATAAGTGACAACAACCGACGTTAGAAGACATGCGTGTGGTACATGCTAGTGTATCAGTACTATTGCTCGTTGCATTGCCTCTTGCTTATCAAGGGATTGGCAGGTGACAACAAATTTACAACTGTGATGCAATCGCAATTTTTTGAAGTAGAAAGAAAATATATAATACTGTTTGTTAACATTACTGGTAGCAATGATTAAGGAAAACATCGTGAGTAAACCTGCATGCCTGAGATTTTCGTGATGTTCTGAAAGGTTTATTAAGTCGCTGGCGCATGCTTCTTATTGTGAGAGGGGATCCTCCAGTAGGTCACTACTGTGTTACAGACAGACATTTTGTTTATTTATATAAGGGCATGAATTTTCACAGAAACACGCTTGCTAGTTGAAAAGGCAGGGCGCGGTCGTAAGTTCGTAACGTGACGCCATGCGCCAGGTCGGGAAGGGAAGCCCTACCGCAATCTCGCCAGATTACCGCCACTACGCGCCGCTGCCGGCAGATGGCGGCAGCGGCGAGCGGTGCTCATGACGCGAGCAAACGTGTACTTCACGAGGCATAGGAAACGATTGCGGTCATTTTATATTTCATGGCAAATCCCACGCACCACGGTATTGGCGTTATGATAGACTCAGTACGCACACCCCTATCAATCCATGCAAAAAACGACTTTTATAGATGCGAAAATATGGACGGTTTGTTACTCAATTACGCTCATTGGAGCGGAGGTAGATTATAGTATTGAACAGCATATAGGCTCCCCCGGCTTAACTTAACCACCCTTACGTGGTACCTACTCATATTATTGGGCAGGCAAAGTGTCAAGTGAAGTCCAGAACGAAATCGCGGGTAGAGTGAGTTAGGAATAATTATGATGAAATTTGTGAGCAATGTTCGTTTACAGTTACGGCATTGGGCATAGCTCTCGATAATCAGAGTAACGTTATCGTTTTGATGCGGCATTCAAAAAAGTAGCGTGCTACAGCGACTCGAAACTAAATAGTTGTCAACGCATTCGTCACGCGTACGCAATGACATAAAATTGTAGGCAGTGGGACAGCGTGGTGGGTCGCGTTTCGGGTCCAAACAACAGTTCAAACTTTCCGTTTCGTTTAGGGCCTACCTATCTAGTTAAGTTACAGAGCGTTTCAATCGTTTTAGTTGACATTTGGGATCGGTTTAGCGATTCTATTACTTGAGTAGCCATTTGATTATCATAAGTTCTTTTATTATTTATAGATGAAAGACATGTGTTGCACTGAAACTAAAAAAATAATATTATCTTTCCAGCTGTCACTTCTTCGAACAACAGACAGATGTCATGTATCAAATGATGTCTAAAACTTTTACACTTGTAAACCCCTCACTAGGGTTACCTGTGTTATGGGCGCCAGCCATAGACACACACAAGGGGGCTTATTCTGTATGACCATTCAGATTTCGTGCCGATATCGTGTGTCATCCAACCGTATGTCATTTCATGAACTCGGCAAGACAAGGAACCATAATGTGTTTTCTATAAGGCACACAATAGATTGTCACTATATTTGACTTTTAAGCCTTTTTTGACTTTTTATCACGGGCAAGACACGACATTGCCGCGATACGAGTGTGAATGGTCATACAGAATCGGGGCCCAGATAAGAACACACATCAGTCGAACCTCTGCTCTGCTGGGGATCACCGGTCATCATACGTATCGGTAGAATATGTAATAAAACGGTAACGGTATAGAAATGGGCCCGTGGTGAGGGTGGTGAGGGTGGTGAGGTGGTGAGGGTGGTTACCGATCATGTTGTGCAGGTTGTCGACGACCACCTCGGTGTTGTAGGCGGCGTCCGCGGCGCGCTGCAGGAACGCCGTCCACGTGCTCAGCTCCGCCTCCTGGAAAACAACGCAGCTTTTAAGTTACGTATACGAATAAGTATAGGCATCCTCGTATTCCAGTGATGCTCGGGGTTTAGAATTCGGCGTCGTAATCTCAACCACTTTAACTTCCGGGTTTGATTCCCAGTAGCACGCACTAATAGGAAGCGTAGGCGATTTACAAAATTAAATGTCACCTGCTGTAAATAATCGTTAGCACGCCTCGCAACAGACGAGCATGGTGGAAGGCCCTACAGCCTGCTCAATTTGTGAGCACACCCGACCCTGGAGTGGGTCGCTCATTGTTTACAGATTTACACTCTCTACCCTGTACAGTACATTTCAAGGAGATACTTTCCAGATTTATTAAAATCTTTTTGAGGTAGGGAATGCAATAGCTTGACGAGCTGGGTAGAATTTGGCTAAACAATGTATCTTGACAAGTTACTTATAATTCTTGCTAAAATAAGGCGATAATAAATGATAAAAAGACCGAAGAACCTTTACTTCCTATGAGTTTCATTAACAAGTGTAGGTTCATTCTACTCTAATTGGACAAATCACGAAGATCACATCATAGTAGATGAGTAGCGCCATCACGTCACTCGTAAACAGATCATTTAATTTTACTCGTGGTTACGCTCCAATAATTACTCGGTTGCTAATGAATGGCACTACGGCCACCACGGGCCGGCACCCTGGGGCCACGTGGCTACACAGGACCGTCTTTACAAGTTTACAGATTAGGAATATAGGGCTCCTGTGGCCGTCATAGAACACTGCAAGTATTCAAATAGAAAAAGATTGAATACTGAAGATTCTAGATTTTACAGCTTTTCAGCCACAATTAAGGAGAGAGTAACAGTTGATAAATTGAAAAGCAAGTAGGTACCTATTTGACACGTTATGATTTTTTGGAAATTAATATCTTTGTCAATAAGAAATTTGGTTTCTTATTTGGAGATGTGACAGGATGTGACACGGCCCAGTGCACGATGTGCCCAGAATGCTCAACGGCAAGGAGGGGGTCCTGGCAACGCTCCAAAAATAAAATATGACATGCGCTGAACGGCCAGTGGACTCGGCCGCCCAGCGACGCCCACTTCGCCAATCATTATTACACGAAGCCGCGTTAAATGATGATATAATAATGATGTTAATCACTATAAAATTACTTTTCTACTGGAACTGTCATGCTGCGAAGTTCACCACGTTCCATATGCCATGATAAAAGTTTAACAAGTAGTAATAATGGAACGTGTCAAATCTTCTAACACCTAGCAATATTTTTACTTCCTCGATTTCTGTTCATGTTTTCTATAACTACTAGGCAAAGCATTAGAGCATCGTGTAAATTGTGTTCCGCCCTGCATAAATCGACTCAGTTGCTTACTTTACAGTACTAAATACTCTAGACATGTTCCTACTAATGACAGTCTAAAGACATGTTTAGTAATGGTTGTTGGTGTCGGATGGTGTGGAACGCGCCTCCTGCCTAATGTACGCACAAGACGTAGGGCTCACGTACCTACACGTACCTACAATCGTACATGCATAAACGATGGAGGCGTTTAGAATATCAATGTGTTCTCTTTATGGAGATGTGGCCGTTTTCAGTATCGAGTTTGGGATCGATAAGTCCTTGCCGTGTCCGGATGTAGTTCTTATTTTTAACGTCTCTAAAAGGAGGAGTATTTTTTTAACATAAATGTATACTAAGACGAAATTATCAATTCGAACACGGCTGCTATCTAACACCCCCTGTTATTGGGCACGGGTGTCCGTCCACAGCTCCTGGCTCCTAGAGCACGAGACAAGGTTTCACGGCCGCTACCGATTGATAAAAACGAGCCATCTTTGGCGAAACATTTGCACACTACAAATAATTCATCTCTAGCGATGACCTCTTCAGCTGACCGCGAGCACCCGACATTGACTAACTTTTTCGATCGTTACATGGCTGCGAAAAACTTTATATCTTATTATTATTTTATCGTTTAGGTATAGTGATCGCCGCAGACACCGACCGCAGCCGCAACGGAAACCCTCCTGAAACCGTATAAACAGACCCATATTGTGTTACCACCTCTGCGAACAGCCGTGACTCACATCATCATGTTTCCCGCCCGGAGCCACAAAGTTCTCCATCTGAAACCATACCGGACTCCAGCGTTCTAGATTCAGTTAGTAACTGAAGTAATGTGCTATTATCCTGTGGTTCTTGGCCGCTGAAAAGTTTGAATACCAACTTTGCCTGACTCGACAAACAAAACGAACTTTGAGCAAAAGTTTCTATTGAAAATTATGAAAACTAGTTATTCGTTATTATAACTTGGCCACTGTAAGCCTTTCGCAAATAACTTTTGATTTAACTTTGAAAATAAAGCGCGTGTATTGTAGCTATATACTCATTGTATAATATATCATTTAAATTTCGAAGGTTCTCTAGTTTTAACAAACAATTATATAGGGTTTTGAATCTTTAGATCCAGATAAGTATCAATAGCTTCTCCCATAAGATAACAGAGTGTTCGCCGCGTGCGTACGAACATAGAGCGTACAGTGCGTAGTACACACGCATGTGTAAAAATAGCCGTGACGCGTCGCCGACCGCCGACCGCCGACCGCCGGTCTGCCGTGCCCGTAGCTACTGGCGGTCGTGGTCAGGGGCGGGCGCTGGCCGCTGCACTATTTTAGCTGCGCTGGTGATGTCACGGCTCATCCCGCGAACGCCGCCACCGATCGCGCCACCATCTCCGAATGGAGCCGCGTTGTCACTAGACGACATGTCGCGGAGTGTGTTTGGGACTTTGAGGGATAATGTCACTCGATTTTGCCTTGTTCACATTCTACTTGTATCAGCGTTGGAATACGACCCACGACCCACGACCCTTAGTTGTTGCTAAGCGATGCCACAGCTCATCCCTCGAACAAGTCGAACACCTCGGACCGATCGCACCACCGTCACCGAATTTACGTTCGCCGGCGTACGGTAGATGTGAATAACCCACATACAATAACATACATTATAATTACCTATGTAAGAATATATATTTTTTGCCTAACACCTTACGTGCTGGTTAAATTGAATGGTCCTTCTGATCGGCTCTTGACTCGATCTTTGCTTCGTGCGTGACGGTGGTGTTTAGGTCATCGCTAACGGCTAACCTTCGCGCTTCAATATGATAATTTGGTTCTTCCAAATTGCAATCAATAATATGAAGAAGACTAAAAGAATAGGCATCGCTCTGCCTTGAACCACATCTAAGTATCTTTCAAGCGGGAAATTTTCCCCTACACTGGTGCCTAAGTTTCCTAGCAAAATCTGTAACTCGTAAACGTAGCTTTTTGATTAACGCCGCGTGTTTCTTGTGTAACGTTAATCGCGCCATCATAGGTGGCAATAAACAGGCAGTAAACGGTGGGTAACAAGGAGATTACGTGAATGACTTCATCAGATAGCGGCTGCGTACGAGGCGAGGGCGAGCACGCACGTGGCGCCCACGCGCCGCGCTCCAACCAGTATCTGCGGCCCAACTACAAGCCGACATAAAGCGTAGTACAGTAACCGTCACGAATCGTGATGTTTTAACTCTCACCCAATGTACAGCAGTTTAAGGCCTTGTCTTAATAGGCTGACATACCCGACCGAGCACCCAACACGACAAAACACAAACCCACGTTTTTGAATGGAGTTGTTCTAACTGGCAATACACGCTAGCAGGCGACAAATGGAACGACTTTATCTTCGCAATTAGGGCAAAGGGTAAGAACTCTCGCTAGACTATTAGACGACGTCTTAGAGAAATAATATTTGGTGTACACTGATCGATGAACCAAACGCCTGAATTACTCGTAACGTCAACAGCGCAGTCAACGTGAAACCGAGCAATAAAGATTGTGTTCATGGCGACTACTATACCAATAAACTGGAACATTACTTGGCAACCCTTTACCTGTCAACTCATATGAACATACTCGTAAGCGTGTGCACTTCGTCCCCCAGTGTACACAGTAGTGGTTTGATAGGATACGAGAGATTTTGTAAGTACAAGGGCTCTTCATCCTATAACAAAACAATGTGTATAGAATACCATGGGTGTATCGTATGTACAATTGTACATATGTAGGAGAGGTGTCGCACCCCCTCGTCGCGCGTCACGGGACGCGAGCCTGTTGTGTGCGGCTTTGAATGTAGCGAGAATATAGTCAAGAATTATAAGCTAAAACGTTTAAGATTCTCTGTGCCAAGGGTGCAATGAAACTATCTAAGAAGAGAGCACACATACTCAGATTAAATACATTTACATAATATATCATAGTTCTTGAATAAGTATATATTAGAAGGTGTGACAAAGAAATCGACCGATAAAATCAGTAAAATCTTGAAGGAAACACGTGTTCGGGCCCAAGATAATAAGGAGCATCGGCAGGTGATGTGGACTCTACAGAGGATTGTCGTTGAATTGTTATTAAATAACCCAAATATGCAACAACAACAACAAATTATCGCAAAAATGAAACGAAAAGAAGTGGTAACGATAATTTTCGCTGGTGCAGTGGGCACACGCGTCGGCGGATGGAATTAGGTCAGTGCGCGGGCAAGGTTAAGGACCCGCGCCAGATCGAAACGAGCGCCAGGAGCTCCCACCAACACAGGTTTTCCTTACACCTTTATTTAAACGAGGATATTTTATATTACGCAATTGCAATGCATAGCTTTAAAAGTTTGCAAATTTAAGTGGCAATGAACTGGCCACATCGTACACAGGGCTCACAAGTGATGGGGAAGAAAGGTCCTCGAATGGCGACCCCTATGTTGGCAAAAGGAGCACAGGACGCCAGGCGGACTGATGGCTTGAAGGAGATAGCAGGAAACCGTTGGATTCAAAGGGTGCAGGCGCGGCCGGAGCGGCGTCGATTAGAAGAGGACAATGTCCACCAGTGCATTACGAATGGCTGAAAGGAAGAAGGATAGACATCGATTTCTAGGGTAATATTTCCTTTTTGGATCTTCTGTTACTGTGGGTTGCACTGACTTGAGGTTTGGATTAAGGTTTCTTCTTAAAACTTTGTCCCTAAAGGATATTGTATTATGTAGTTTACTTACCACCGCTTTCGGGGTTGCGTAGGAATGCATTATTTTACCAGTTGACCTACTTGACCCCGAAAAGGAACCAGTTATAATTATAGTTGTTATTACTATCAATTTAAGGACGTTGTCACGACGGAGAGCGTTTTAAATTTGCTTAGTGCTTACTTTACAAGGTTACCCTAAGCACCCTCGTACGTGCATAGGTTTAATAAGTGCACTCTCCCTTTGTAGTTTTTCGATAAAATAAAGGGGTTTAGATGAACAAGTCGCGTGTCTGCCGAGGCGCCTCTATTGGGCTGTAGACTGTAGATACAGGTTATGGAGTGTACGACACGCGATCAGGCGCGATCGACAGATATGATAAACGATATTGATTGTGTATTGTTCGTGTATCACCACGCGCGCGTATTCGGTCGAGGTGTGGTGTTCGATATTTTGTTTATGCTGCCCGCTTATTGTTTACTGGCTGAGTCGGCCAATAGTAGTCGGTTTATGAAAGAGATTTTTCATACAACGTTTTTAACCCAACCTCACCGTCATTTGCATCATCCAGACCTCTCCGCTACCTCCGTAAGACTTCCATGGTCAGAATTCAAGATTATTTTAATTATTTAAGAAATTTAATAATTGATTTATTTTGTTGTGAAATTGAAAGCAATAATGTTTTAACCTCTTTACAATAGTAGTTCTTTTATTTAGAACAATCAATATTACCTATTGTTACACACGATTGAGTTGCTATAAATACAATCTTAGTCTAGGAGATTGTTCGATTCAATCTCGGCCAATCTCGGTGGTCCGTATTACAATTTGTTAAGCTGCGGCGGATCCCAGGCGAGCTCAATGTAATGACATCAGCGTTATCCATGGATCAAAGCGGCATCAGTTTCGCGGGCTGCCCGGCCGGGGTCACGTAATTGGGCGGTGTCGAGCTCACTCGCACCGAAACAGAGTCATCGCGGAACGTGGGCGGCTGCTGTTGACACCTCAATGTCCGCGTCCGCACCTAACCAGCCAAGATCAAGTGCTGCTTAATTAACTATTCCCTTTTGAGAAAGTGTCGTTTAGATAACTAAGACGTCCATTCTTCAGCCCAGTAATACGAGGTACTTATTACCAAAAAATTTCATGCTCAAATAACAAAAAATGTCGTACCTATTTTAATCACCCATATTCATATTCAACCTCGGGGGTGTGAGTTTTGTCGTAAAGACCTTCCTAACGTCTTCAATCATTAGTCACTGTTTGTTTACATCGATTAAAATGATAAGATAGTGACAGTTTTTAGGACACGAGAGAGTATAAATAGTGTCAGGCGATGAGGCGACACACAATTGTAATCAATATCGTTTATCATATCGCATGATCGCGAATTTGGAGTGTGCGAGATACCGCGACACGCTTTCCCGCGATTACTTTATCTCGTGCTACCTATATACCTACCTACTGCACGTGACAAAGTGACATTACTACAGGCACATAATATTATTATAACCCCGCAAATTGCTAATGCCCCGGAACCTTGTCACATTAACGTCACTATAATGTAACCAAAAGTAAAAAGTAGAATCAGTCTAAATTGATTTCGACGTCAAAATACCTACAACAACGATTAATGGTTTCGTAACTATTTATCTATTTATTTCTAATTCAATTAATGGAAACGTTAAAAGGTTTTCTCTACTCAGTATCCAGTATTTGTGGTTGTCAGATGCCTTTGAGAACATTTTTTTTTGGGAACTCTCAGGCATGCAGATTTCCTCACGATGTTTTCCTTCACCATAACAGCAGGTGATATTTAATTTTATAAATCGCACATAACTTTTATTACAGTCATTGGTGCGTGCCACTGGGATTCGAACCCGGACCCCTCGATTCGAGGTCGAATTCTAAGCCCCTGGGCTATCACCACCGCTATTTGTGGTTAATTTACTGAAAAGTATGTTGAAATAACATCTCACTCTTTAAAAAAAAATTACATTACAACCCCAATACATTTTTTATTGATTACTCGAAACAACTTAGTAGTCATTACCTATCTTTAAGTTTTAAACAAGATAACGAGGACGAATGGCGAAAACCCCTCTCATACCCCTCGTAAAATCCATCTCTCGATTGCAACAGAGCGGTGAACCGGCGACGACAGGGCGTAGGTACTTACTAGTTCCTTCACAATAGCAGCTTCCATACACCCCTGCTTCTAACTAAGCCACATCCCGCTACGGTTAAAGGCATTGCCTCGGAAACCCCGTGTTTTTCTCCTGCAAGCCGAGACACGAGAGTACTACGAGTGTGCGCGTTCCGCGAGATTGCGTGCGCGCTATGACTGTTAATATCCAACACTATCATAAAATAAGCGGGCAGGAAACACTTTCTACACATAAAAGTAATTTCGATCGTAAATTAATGTGAAATTATTGGCGGAAACGTATAGAGTGAGACGTGTTGAAACCGCCGTCGCGACATCGAGCCGCGTGTTGCGAAACAGGATGCATAACGTTATCGTAATTGTTTACGATGCTCTCTCCACCGCTTCTATAAGCTCGGCGCTGTCAACAACATGGGCGGATCAAAGAGTTTAGACAAAAGTGGAGCATCTTATGTTTCTGGAATCATCGACACTCATAAATGTATCCGCAATTTTTTAAATTTGCGCAACTTCCCCTTCACAATATTTTTGTATGTCTTTCTGAAAACCGCCACTAAATTCTAATGATTATGAGTTATGATGCAGATTAGATATAGGTACTTTAATGTTAATCTGAAAAAATACTTTTATTGATTCCACTCTTGCTTAAAGTAGTATACCTACCATAAATTTTCGGCTCGACTGCGAACACCATTTGAAGAGCAACCGCGAGCCCTGAGCCTGCGCCGGCGCACCGCGGTAATGATCGGTCCTGCGCTTTCTCCGCCATTACGCCATTAGCCCGAACAATGAGCGCGCCCACGCCACCACGCCACCACGCCACCACGCTACCACGCCGACAGCCCACCACGCGACGTTAGAAAGCGAATTGTCATTTACATGCAAATCCCATGGACCATGTACGAGATATTACAATTATTGGCGCACGCTCACCTTTGTGCGCTTTTACCGTTACCGCGGACAAAGGATGGATTGACGCGATGACGGCCGCCACCCGTGGCACTTACTCGTACCTACCGTCTCGTATTCGTCATAAGTAGCGAAAGGCGGATTAATGAGGTACCGGAAGGTTAAAGCTCTTATCTGTTACCTACTGTGTCAATTAATTAGTTTGTTATTGGCGCTGGACTTGGAACTTCTTTCTGGTATGAGAAGAGTGGGATGGCACTAAAGTAAAGTTAAGCCATGAATATAATTAATTTTTATATTCTAGCAAAAGCAAATCAGTAATTCTTTTTATGTAATTTAATCATTCAGTTGATTTCATACTCGTATAGTTCCGTTCCGCCGACGTAATTGTCGAGCCAATTATTCAGTACAGACTAGACATACATTTCAATTTCAACGATAATATAATTTGATGCTAAAACGTCTCTCGACAACGTGAAAGTGTAAAAAAACACCCAGTTACACTTATCGGGTGACGTGACGACGTGCAACAAACGAAAAATGACAGTGAAAACTCATCGCGGCGGCACGCAACGCTACTGATTTGCATGTATGTGCGTAATATAGATGGATCGTGGTGGTCACAGGCGCCGAGGCTGCAATTAGTAATGCATTTTGGACAGTGGTTTTATCAATATTCTGCTTTAAAAAGGTCTAAAAAGTAACAGTAATAAATGAAGGACGAATACAGTCTGAACGGTTCCATAGAAAGTTGCGGTCTTACAAAAACGATCCAATATACTTTTGACTAGGTATATCTAGTCTAGACTCCCAAAAAAGTAGAAGACATAATTATACCCTTCGATTTATGAACAGTGGAGAGTGGAACAGACTACTGTAATTGGCGACGATAGGTAATAATCTTATCTGAGTAAGAGTAGAATTACACGTAGTAATCGCTTATAAGAAAACAGTTATCAGTTACAAGTGTTACAACCCAGTGATTGATCACTTGATGGAGCGCGACGTCTCGCGCGAGCGCGCCGTGTGATGAAGACGTTATCTTAAATTTTAGAGCACATACTCGTATACAGTGTTATTACTTTACACGTCGCCAGGCGGTAGGTGACTAGCTGGGCACGCGGCGCTGAATATATACCGATATTCCCACCCTCAGACCCTTAAGGCTTATGTCCAGCAGTGGACTGAAAAATTCTGACAAGGAGAAAAAACCTTACTAAACATAAACAAAAATGTTTTTTCCACGTCGAAGCAAATTACAATGAAGCGAATGTGATCGTGTCGGGTAGGTTGTCAGTCAAAAACTTCACTATTGTCTAATGTGTTTACCATAAGTATCTAAATAATTACGTCCACACTGACGCAGGAATAACTGTGGATCATAAGAAGGGCAGATCACACTGCGCGCTCTAAGAGCTTCTCACACAATGGCCGACATCTAAGAAAATATAAGTAATTACCCAAAAGAGTATTCATCCAAAAGCTGATGGTATTGCTCAATACCAAGACAATATAATCTTAAACAGTTAATAGATAGCAACAGCTATTGTAATTATCTGAAGCTCATCCGTCGGCCTCCAAGATGTAGTTAATTAATGGTAACTTTACTAAATAAAAGTCGTATTTAATGGCTGATCTATAATTATGGAATTATGTTGGATAGCATAATCATAGTCGATTAGGGGAGGTCCATGTCCAGCAGAGGACTAATAAGAGAGGAAAGGAAAAAATTCTAAATGGTTAACGTTACGATGTACTTGGTTCATAACAAGTATTCCCTTTACGCCTTTCTCAATATCCTAGAGCATTTTATCTGTGGACAAAATCCGACTTTACGTCGGATTGGCACTGAACACAGATACTCGTAGATAAAGCGCTGAGACAAGTGGAAAGGACAGTCGGCGAGAGCAAGTGCAAGCTGGAACCGAGTGAGCATCGAGAGCCATGGAGAGCGTCGCCCTCAGACTGTCTCGAGAGAAATCTTTAAGCGAGACGCTGACGCTTCACAAATTCAATACCCGACGCGACGTTTAAACACGTGCCAATGAGTCTGAGCAGAGCAGATTTCTTCTTAGCCTTGATTTTTATGCTTCGAAAGGTACAATGCACCTTTTTTAACCATTAAACTGAAATAAAAACAAACAATCACACACGTATAGCCCCACACTAGGAATATCTGTATGCTGATGCCATAGACACACACATTACAAGTTAGTAGTAATTTAAACTTATTAATTCTGTACTCTGCTAGGAAACGAACCCAGGACACCAGCGTCTCAACCACTGCGCCACCTCCAAAGGCTTCTTCTGCGCAGACAAGATAAACAATAGATAAATGAAATGAAATGTTGTAAAATTGGAACGTCAACATTGAAAAGAGCTGAAAAAAGATGTTAATCTTCTTTTCGCGGTACTCAAGAATTACAGTAAACGATGGAGTCATTAGAGCTAAGACAATCAAGCGATGTCGCTGCAGCAACAGCTGTGCGCGGGTCGTCGACCTGTTGCACTAATAGCGCGCACCACTCGCGAAACAATGAGCGATTCAATGTCTCCGATTTTGTTCTAATTAGCGCCCCGCCGGGCATCGAGATAGCGCCGGATAACACCCGCTAGATATCGACTTATCGCCAATTGCATTGTTTACATCGAACATTACTTCGTCGGTAATAGCTACTACAATAGGCGCCGTGTTTTTCTGAGTGATCTTACGACGTTTTTTTGCGTAAGGCTACCCGAGGCAGAGCACTAAACAACCACACGTCTCAACAAAAAGTCATATTTCAAATTATACTGAGTCCGTTTCTTCAAAAAAAGGAGCGCAAATTAAATTGAGGCTCATTTATTAAACAATCAACGCAGGTCAGTTCGGGATAGTAACGGCTCGAGCGAGTTATCTAGCGACCTCATCTTGGAAATGCGATATGAGTTTAAACAAAGGCGCGGTAGCATCACGGTCGGCGAATTCAAATGATATGCAAACAATGCAACTAACAAGACAGAAATGAAATATCGGCGGCAGACTAGCGCAGCAGTGCAGTCTGGTGAATACGACGTCTGGGCGGGCGCGGACGCCTCAGACGCTCGGGTCGACGACTCAGCCCCGGGAGAGCGCCCCCACTGGTGATAATTCAAGTTCCATTAGAATAATAGACAAAAAATTAAACAAACATCTACTCACATTAAAGAGTGTCGAGTTAGCTCGAGTTCAACACACCGCAAGATATTCGCAATATTAAATGAAATGGCATATGTGCGCTTGACAGTAATGCCATTAGTTTATCACAGCCTCAAAATATTGTAGGTCACCTTTCTCCGTCTCAAGTTTCTGCAATTTTATTCCGAGTGAGTAACAAAAGGAAATATTCACTTGACCTGAAATTTTAATGTAATGTGTTTTGAGAGTTGAATTTTCCCATATTAATATGTACAATGCAATTGACTTATACTATATTCTTTTGCGCATTGTTTAATAACCGTCACGTTGAGCCAACTCGATTACTCAAAGCATATAAGTTACCAACGAAGTAACCGCAGAGATGCAATCATGAGATCCAATCACTTCGACTGAACCCTAATCGAGCTTATTGTTATGTTAAACGACATACTCGTAGATCTACATTCTACATCTTATATTCAGTACCGTGTTGAAAGATTTATCATGACCACATTATGCAAAAGTGGTCCCTATCAATAATCATAGTTGCGCCATGTGCCATGCGCCGTATAAAGATATTGCCCCATGTTGTATTGCAAATAAATCTTCATTTATCGTTTATGATACTTGACCGATAAAATCTGTAGACAGTTTTAGCCTAAAGAACACACAGTGATCAGAACAGGAATGCGTACTGTCATAACAAGTCGGGCATGAATCATTTAAATGATCCCCGATCCGTCGTCGAATTCAATCAGTGTCCCTCCGACGTCTGGTGCGGGCTTGCACACCAGTCACCAGTCACCAGTCACCAGCCACCAGCCACCAGCCCCCAGCCCCCAGTGCACGGCCGACTGGCTATGTGGCCAATTACGTGCACTTGCTCGTGAACCTATCATGTCGCGACTGTCAACGATCAATCAGACGTCCCCCGCCCCCGCCACGCCCGCCCCGCCGACCCCTCACCGGCCGGTAAATACATTAATACGTTAACGCTATAATTGCCTGAGCCTGGGCTCAATTGACCATCATCCCGCTTCATTAAGCCGCAGTGTGATTTCATCGCTCTGTACATAATATGTTACTAACTCGTTATGTACTGGTCCACAAGAGTAAAGCCATTCCCAGGTTAATATCCCCTACTTTTTATAGACCACCTTATCTTGATTTAACTTACCGCCACCCTCTTAACCCGCCATGAAGCTGAATGTTCTTCATGTCTTGTGTTTCGGTTGGGGAGGCGTGGCGCGTGGGTGCCGGAGATACTCTATTTTAAGCGTATATCTTAGTGCTCATGAATAGTAACATACCCATATACGATCTCAGATAAGATTTCTATAACATTTGAAATTCGAGGTGGACATGCATCTTTTGCTACTACATTGGAATAAAACTAAAAACGAGCTACGCATGTGTTATCTTTGAAGGCCTACTATCGTAGTAGGGCAGCAGACACTTCGTTTTCTAACGAGTTTATTATTGCTGTATGTATCGAGATATGGGGAATACGAGTACGTTGCGGTCGTGATGCCAACGTTTTAATATCAGTACATTTGTTAGTTACGACATGTTAGTGTTGTACTACTAACATTACTTATAATATATTTTTAAAATAAACCTTAAAGGGTTTGTATTTGTTTATAATATGTGACTCGTACCTGCTTGATAAGATATAATCTAAGTGGGGTGATAAAAGCTACCGGTCTTACGAGTATATTGTTGCACTAAAATTATTAGATTAAATCGATTTTAATAGCACAAATGGGTTTGTGTGTCTTTGATAGTACAATAGAGATTATAACATGATCCGATACTCACATAGGTACTCCCTACGATACTCACAACCGACCGCAGAAAATAATATCGTGCGTGGTGTAACGCATGTCGCGTAGGTAAAGATGACTTAATATAAGTAGAAGATGGACTGTTGGATATTGCCTACTATGTTATAATTCATGATTATGGTCTTCATGATTGGTTTAAATTGGAGCTTTTAAACTTGTAAATACAATATATAAGTCATTCCTTTGTAAAACATGCACTAGCGGGCGATGAAACTGTTGTTCCTATCGACAATCTAGTATACAAATACCGAAATAAAATTGGAGTGGCTCTTTGTAATATAAAAATAACTGCTTTTTATTAAATGCATAATTATGCATGTATACCCTGGACGTACTTACATATACCAAAATAATATTTTTTACAATTTTTGTATCTGTCTGTTCCAGCTAATCTCTGGAATGGCTGAACCGATTTTGACGGGACTTTCACTGACATATGTATATCTAGCTGATGTAATAAGGAATAACTTAGGCTTTTATATTAGAATTCCACTACTTTTATAAGCTACTTTAGGTTACTTGTTTAGGCAACTTTTTTAGGCGGACGAAGTTAGGGGCACAGCTAGTCTATTCACATGGAGTCACGATCCATTACAGGGCGGATGTCTACTACAGTGATGGTGGAGTTTTTGCCGCGCCGCGGGCAAGGACCGGGGCCACCGCAGCGCGGCGACGGCGGCGGGAGCAGCCTTCACGCGAAAAACCTCTTTGTCATCATGACACCGGATCACCTACGTAACGTGACGTCCGGCGCGATGCTCTCTACTAAGTGTTTTTCATCATTGACAGGATGAGATGGTATAATTTTTAAATTCAGTCGAGCAAGAGGATTTTTTTTATAACGTTAATCCTATATTTTAGCAGTTGTATATTGCTTTACGAAGAGACAAGCTAGCTTACGACTACAAACTACATTTTTCGGCACACTTTGTTCTGTCAAATAAAATTATTGTTTAACTATGTTTCTCCCATTTTTTTTCTCACACTGGATTCACACGAACATTACTAAGCCAAAATTAGTCAAATGGGGCCAGCCGTTTTCGAGTTTTAGCGAGACTATAGAACACCGATTCACTTTTATATGCGTAGATTATGAATGGGCGTCGTAGCCCAGTAGAGGCAAGAAGGCTTTTACAGGTAATAGTGTAGATATATTGTGATATGCAGATTATGACTAGCACCTACACGATGTAGAACATAAGAACATAAGACGTTACTTTGGATAAAATTGAAATCTCAGTATTAAATTAAAATGTAATCAACTCCTTTATAGTATCGTAGCATTGTTGTTTAATCTTTCTTACAATAACACAAGACTGGAGCGTAAATATTTATTTACAGAAGGCTGATTACATTGTGATGGCTTGCAAATCGAGGCCAGGCCCGTTCACGATGAATGCTCCTTTTTGTGACCGCCCGCAGTTACACCTTAACGATAATAATTATGGTTTTTACGGCTAATTTTGTTTATCTACAATCATTAACCAACGATTTGAGTTTGAGTTTGAGTTTGATGGAAGGAGATTTTTTGTCTATTTTCTTAGAGGCTAAGGGCGGACGGCAATTATAATTGTAATCATTTTTAAAAATCACAAACTTATAATTTTAAACTAAAATATTACAATTACAATGTTTGTCAAGTTATAATCCCGATTATTACTTACAAGAAGACTACATCTTTCTAAAATCTAAGTTCTCGCTGCAATAGCCAAGTATTATTTGAGATAAAAGTGTTGAATAAGTGAGCACATGCTTTTCACTTTGTACATTGAAAGTTAATGCAAGTCTATAACCCATTAATGACCCACTCAATCTCACAATGAGAAGGATGTAGGGCTTGGCCGACCACGCTAATGCGGGATGGACAACACATCTTACAACAAATAATACGTGTCAAAGCAAGTCTCAGTGGCATAGGAGGCAATAGGCAATAGGCATGCTCTCACATCGCTACCCACGACCCTGCAAATTGTGATGAATAGAGTCACGCCGCCGTCATTTTCTACTTTCCTCCGACAAGAAATAGGTTAAGAACTGTATCCGGCATCAAACACACCACTCTTTATTGAAATGGGCATGTTTAGGAAATAAACCAGGTTAACACTTCTCGCTGCAATTTGCTATTGAGCATGAGACTTGGCCAGTTCCCCTTTTAAAGAAAAAATCTACATAAGTACTTATACTTGTGGCATGTGACATTGATATTTTTGGACGTGCCGTGGTCAAAACGCCGGTGCACTGCACGGAGGGTCTTGGGTTAGATTCCCAGCAGAATCAGAATTTAAATGACGAGTTTAAATTTCTGTTTCTAGTATGGGTGGGTGTGTTCTTGTCTTGTGTGTGCATGACACTCACGACTCCTACACCAGGGAATCCTTGTGTGGGGCTATGAGTGTAAAGCGTCATGTATTTATTTTGCACCACAAAGGCGCGTTATACAAAATGCAAAATCAATGATAGGGTCCAGTGATTAAGGTCATCGACTATTTAGGACAACGACCTCAATGAAGAGTAGGCACAGACGGAGAGGTGTCGTCCCAGGTGATGCGCGTCGCCCTATTAATTGGGAAATTCGGTCAAATCCGGTCGTCTCCCCATAGTAAGTACTAGTTAGTGTAGGTACTCAACCCATAGCCTACATCAAACGCTAATTCAATAGGTCTGGTATAAACATCTAATTTTTATGTAAGCTTCGTATTTCACTCGATCTGATGTTAAAAAAATAGTTTCATCATTTAGTTTTTTGACGGAGTTCTTTAGAATTAAATGATTTCTTATAGAACGCCTATGTTTTGAACTAGAATATTACACAAAGCTTTTCATACACAAAAGTAGTACATCTATGTTTATAATAAATCTACAACCTATATAATAGGTTATCCTAAGTCCACTTAGATACAGCAACTCAGCCTCCGTTGCTATGTTGTTAGGATCTAGTGGAAAAACAAGTTTTCGTAGTGGACGCTCAGACTGGCTCGGAAAGACGTTACATGTGTCCTGTGTGTGTCCAACGGTCATTCTGTTATTGCCTAATTGCGTAAACAAAACATCCATTAGGTACTTGAATTTTTTCAGGAATTTTTCAATATAGTGGAATAGATGTACAATAAAAAAAACTCTTAATTTGTTTCGCCGTAGTCGGGTAAAAAAGGAACATATTTCAGTATCGAAAATAGTCCCCTTGTACACATTGTTTGTGTGTGTCATCATCAGAAATCACATCAATCACGAATAATACCAAGGTGTTACCAAAGTTTATTATAGAACCTTCCTTTAAGAGTGTATTTATGCGATGTAAGAAAGTAAGGTGGAAATTAGGGCGGCGGTACGGCTCGTTGCCACGCCGCGTAGCGCGTAGGGCTGAAGTACTTGCCTACTTTGCGACTCACAATACGAACGAAACACACAAGAGAACAAATGCTACAAACAGGATGTATCTCATCTCTTTATGACAAAATTTGGATGTAGTCTTGTCGATTGAGTTGGACTTTTTTTCGAGAAGGTAACATTTTTAAAACGCAAGCCTGAACCACCTCGTTGATTTCCATCAATCTTGTCCGGTCCTTACGGACGAATATACAATTTATTCTGTTTGGCAGTGAAAGGGAATCCCATAGAGATTTCTCAAGTAGAGCTCTTTCTCTACATATTATATCGTTCCACTTTTGCAGTAATGTTATACCTAAATAAAAACGACAGCTATTTATTTGGACTTTTAGCATCGACATTGACGCGTAATCCCTGTAATCAAGTTATTGGCAATTACGATGTTCGATACGATACGATAACAAAACCGGCGCACTGATCGAGGATAAAGCCATTAATCATTTATCTGACGGCGTGCGAACTCGCAACACTGGTAGGTAACTAGTTCATGGTCTCTGCTGTGAAACTTGCCAGCGTTAAAAGCTCTGTTTATTATAAGCTTCATAACTTCACAGCACAATTTAGTTCCTTATTAAGTAGCCCTTCTACGTAACTTATTGAAGGACAGTTGTTTTTAATATTTTCTATACGGTGACTAAGAATGAGAAGTTACAGCCCTACTCCAAATCACGACTGCGACAACACTACACGGCCAGGAAGTAACCGGTAAATGGCTAACTTAATGTACTCCTATGCTAGTGTCGGTTACAGACTACAGTACAGATAGCCCCAGCCGCTAGCCGGCGAGACGTAGAGCATCGTAGAGCCCGCCGTCCATCGCCCGCGCGGTATCGATTGCGCTCACCGCGAGAGTATCGGGATCGCAGTGTGTAGCGTCGCAGATCCCGCGTCTTGCGGGTAACTTGAGCCCGCGCGGGCCGCAGACACCGCGACCAGCCGCTCGAGTAAAAGCCGCTTATCTATAATGTATCATATGGGTGTAACATTTTATAAACGGGTTTTGCGCCGGTTTCTCCACTCGGGGGTTCAACTCTAGGCTAGGTTGCGGCTGTTCGCGCTACAATTATCTCTACATCGCTTCTTGACACATTTATGCGAACCTCACCAGCTTGGCTATTGCACAAAGTGAACGCCGTGAACTTTTTAACTAGGCTAATAGTCATTAAATTAGTCTAATTAAAAGTTTTAAAATGTTTTAAAATGGCGATTTAGAGCACGGTCTATTTAGTGGTGCGGCCTTGTTCCAGCTGAGCTTAACACATATGTGCTCCGAATACGGAAGGGTAAGTTACCTGGAGCGTGACCTTTAGTGAAGTATGGGAAAAGTAGTTCAACCTTTGCAATTTTCCTAACGCCAAGAATACGTAACCGTACACAACGTACGTAACGTAACGCTCTTAGATGTTCCACATTCTGTGGTCTACTTTTGAGAATCGAACTAAAAGGAGAAATGACACGACAAAAATATTTGCAAGCTTAGTGAACCTCGCGATAATATCGATAATAAGACAAGGCAATAGATATCGCAAAACGATAAAATGCTCTGAAATACATTACACGTGTTAAGTGTCTATCGTTTATCGTGAACATCAATGTGAAGAGATGTACACAAACAAAACGACTCAACAAAACAACATAGTTTTGATCCCGATCTATTTGGGTCCCTTTGATAATGAGGGATTGCCGTCATCGATCGCCGTCAAGAAGCCGTCAAGTTATTATTGACGGGCGGCGCGGCGGCGGCGGCGGCCGTGTGGGCCATGTGGCCCGCCGACCCGCAGCGCCCTGCTTCCGGAACCTAATGGAAACTACTTGGATGTTTTCCAACCTATGTCGGCCCACTCGACATTTACTACAGAGAACATACCTACTAGGCTATAGAAATTCTTTTCTATTTGATCACATGTATAATCGGACAAATCCATGTCAATCTCCACGTCTGTGTCCCAACCTTGCAGAGAAGACAGTCTCCGTTCACATTGAGAAGAATGGTCGGTGAACTTCACACGCCGTTGAAAACATGATGGAGAACTCTCAGATATGCAAGTTTCCTCGCGATGTCTTCCTTTACTGGTACAGCAGGAGATATTCAATTTTATAAAATGTACGTAACTCTGGTGCATGCCACTGGGAATAAAACCCGGGCCCCTCGAGTAAGAGGCCGAAATCTTAGCCACTGAGCCCAGTCACCGCTCTTCATAGATTATAGAAACACTTACACGTCTTTGCTGTAGTCTATGGCCCATTCACTTGCAACAAAAAGAAGTAAGTTAAACAACTCAAGTTCTTTTTAAATTACGGCCTTCTTTTTACGAAAACATTAACACGACAAAGGTTAGCCTTTCCTTTGAATACAACACACGCAAGTAAGTGTTGCGGGTGCTAGGAAGTAGTACGAATGCTACGGCCCCATTAGGGCGCGGTGTATTGCCAGCCCTTCACTATAGGGCGAAGGTGCACCGGAGCTGGGCGTCGCTAACTTAGTGACTAACGTTTAATTATTATTTCATATACGTGCTACTATATTTGGCGAGCCTGAACAAACCACGCTTTTAAGGTCGAAGCTCAAATCAGTTGAATAAAGGTCCCACGTTTATATTGACAACTAACAAAAACAAGGAACAAAAAATGATAATGTCACGTTTTTACGTTACACTCAATGTTAAAATATAAACATTGCTTCGTAGTGAGCAAGACACGAAATACTAAACTCTCATACGAGTAAATGCTCAAGTACTACCTTCGCATGGGCCACGATATGACATGGCACAAACAATTCAAGTTTAATGTTTTTACATTGGTATTTTTATTAAAGACAATTTATTTTCACACATAACTAATGAATTCCTCGGGGGCAAGGCCACAGAGGTTGATGAACTTTACTACGCTGGAGTAGTCAACCTTCGGCAAGGCTATGCGGCGGCGATGATACATAAACACGTCCACTTCTGCCATATTTAGAAACCTAGATCTCTACATGCTTTTAGCATAGATAAAAAATATTCTATGACATTTTTTACCCACTTCAACCTCGTGTTGAAAAGATTGTTGAACCGAAAGCGATCCCTTTTTTTGGCCACTAAAAAGCCCGCACGAGACTGAGCCGAAATAAATTGAGCTCCTCGGAGCCTACAGACAATGGATGCTTTGACTTTGAGTCTGTGCAGAGATGAATAATACACCTCGACACGGAGCTCGCCTCACCGAACCTACATAGGTATGAACTTTTCCAAGAAAACCTGACGAATATTTTTACGAAGTTAGATTTCGTAGCTTAACTATGTCAATATAAATATCGATTCGTATCTAAACTAAGTTTGTGCAAATATTTGCGGAGCAATGCACAGTAGTTACCTGTAAGAATATCACGTCAGCGTTTTAAGTATTTTCACTACGTAGATCAGTCTAGTCGCAACAACGAAGTAAACATAGGCAAGAAATGCGCATGAAACGTATTTTATTAGATAACATCAGCTTATCGATAGGTACAACTCAATCATTCAAATACATAACACTGAAGGTTTCACATGAAATGTACAAATATAAATTTCATCCTACAGGGATATTGATAGAAAAAAACCACAGTAGTAGATGATGTGTGGTAATGACCATGATTGTGAATGATATAAGACCAGCTTTAGAAGACAATTGAAGAAATCCCGATGTAATAACAGACAAAAAAAGGCAATTTATCTAAAGCTTCTCAGTGATTAATTACGGAGGTACTATACATACACGGAAAAACCGAGTCCGTCTTGCAGAAATAACAAAATTAAACAGCAGACAGTAACTATTATGAATGACAAACACAATAGAGTTTAAATAAGCGCTTTTAAGGAGACTTGAGGAAATACTTACTCGTATCGTAATTCATTAGCAAACGCGAGGTGAACGGTGGGAATATCGAATAATAATGGCACGCTGTTGCACGCAACAGCTATCATTAACAAAAAGCAAATCTCGAACCGACCTCCTATTTGCATCATTCGATTCGTGAGAAAAATCTAGCAAAACATGTCTATAGATTGTCCCACGCCAAGATGGAAGACATTTCTACAATATGTCTAAAACTTATAACCTTCTCATGCCTCTAATATGATAATCTAGGTGCAGTGCATACAAGAAAGAAAAGCGGCACTCGTTTTTTACTTAGCAAGCGTTTGCCAGAGAGCGCAGGTCCTTACGCAGCCTCGGCGGTTCTTGTTCTAGGTCTACTCGTACATCTGCGTCAGTTAAGATGTTTTTCTTACTTTAGTTACTTAAGCGAGACAAGGGCCCTTTAAACATCGCAAGTGTAACAACATCAACCTTTTAATGAGACTGTTTAATCGAGCAAAAGTGGTACTCGGTTCCGCTCGACCTAGAATTAAATGTTGCACTTCGAATCAAACACATCGCCGCGGACAATGCTCGATCATAACGAGTCATTAGTCGGTCGTTGGCATTAAAAGTGGTGTTTTAGCTGGAAACTGAAAGTGGCTGGTAATTTGGAGAGCGATTTGAACCGGCACGCGAGGTGTGAGCAATTGTTCATGCGCTGAATGGCGCTAAGTGCGCGGCCCACATTACAACGGCAAACGGCGGGAAACCGCGCGTACATGCATCGCTCATACTGCGTGATGTTGAAACTTATAAAGATTACAGTAAATCGCTACTTATGCACAAGGACCTCAACAGGACTTTGTGTGCGCGAAAGGTACGCACCATAGCACAGTGGCAATACAGATAACTGAACAACTTCAACATCGATCATAGCCATTTCTTAAGCCTTGCATTTTCTATAATAATTACAAGTATTTCGACTTTGTGAATTTCATGGAATTTAATGAAAAACTGCAATAATAAATTGTAAGAATAAAATTTAACTCCCTTAATAAATTACCATACAAATTACGTGCCCTTATTTTCATATCAAGAGTAGGATATTGAGTCGATATTAGTTTTAATCATGACCATTTATTTAGTTTACCTACAAATAAACGAATATTTTTCTGTATCGTTTGTTCGAACTTCATTGATAGGAAAATCGAACGTGTAAGATTTAATAATTCTCCACAACCGACCACCTGATCACACGTTATGGGCGACCTTGCCCAGCATGTCTTTACATATTAAACAAATATAAACTTTTAATTTATTTTAAGGTACAATTTTGCCAACTTAATGGACGTTACATATTAATATTACATAATTGTTTTTCTGTCACAACATTATATAATTATTTTAGACCAACTGGTGCTCGAGACAGCAATAGTATTCTACTTATACGGTAATTTTCATCTCTCCGAAGATTCGCAGTCTACTTTGTAGTATTTGAGAAACATATTTGCAAAGAAAATCAAACATCGCGTTGTACAAATTAACATGACCTAAACAGCCATCGATTCTAACTATTGTATATGTATGCCTCGCTCTATAATTTCAAATTCGTTGTACTTTAAGTTGCAAATACAAGCAAACACTATTTTGTTCGTCGGAATATTGCAGTAGGTAATCCAATTTCTCACTTTAATTGACTGAATAATGTAAAAGCGGAGCAGATGAGAACTTCCTACGCATGAAACCAATTACGCGTTAGACGACAAAAAGCGATTCGATTTGATTCCACACTAGCAACAACATGTTTGTGCAAGAGCATAAATTAAAAATTAATATGCTTTAGTACACACCGACAGACGTCGTTTTCTATAGCGTAAGAATAAGTTTGCACATGATGCGAACAATTGCATTATGTGCGTAGTGAATAAGTGTAGTGTGTGGATTTGGTATTTTAGGAGGTTGCTTGATACTACGAGTAATACAACAGAGATGCATACAGCCACCTTCTCTTATCTCATCAATTTGCTGGCAACCTGAAGCAAAATCATATGTTTAGGCCTATAGAGCAGTGTAGGGGGATCATCTTCCTGCGTTTTGTGAACCTTCAAACGCGCGTATATAAGACCGTTGGCGAGGTAAAGTCTTTCTACTTTCTACCTCAAATTCTTTATTTACAGTTGCCAATAGAAAAGCGCGCTCCTTTTTTCGCTCACATCCAAACTCAGATAAAAAATAAATCTTATCTGCGGTTGCGTGTAGGTGATTTGATACTTTGAAGATTAATTATGTAAAGCCCCCTTAAGTTATTCAGCTCGGGCAACCATACTGCAATGAAGAATATACTGCTTCACTGCAGGTTAAGGCTGAGAAGGTCCCTGAGCGTGCTACTAGGGGGACTAGTAAAAAGGGACGCACTCAGGCAATTGTACGGTCAAATCCTGCTCGATCGAGGTCAAATGCCGTGTTCTGTCCCTTGTTGCTCGTTCTGTGGACATGAACATTGAACACTTACCATCTTGGCGAGCATGGTGTCCATCTGCGGCTGGTGCGCGGCGGTGAGCAGCGCGCGGATGCGGGCCGCGTTGGCCACGCACTGCGCCATGCAGCGCTGCAGCGCGGCCGCCTGGCGGACCAGCGCCGCGCTCAGCGGGACGCCCTCGCCCGCGCCCCCCGCACCCCCCACACCCCCCGCGCCACCAGCGCCCCGCAGCACGCTCTCCAGCACGTGCGCGTGCTGCGACACGTAGTCCAGGCAGCGCCGCAGCTCCACCGCCTCGCGCTGCTGACGGTCTGGAAACGATGACCAGTGAGAAATGCTCATTGTGGAGCTCCCCGACTAATACAGTCAGAGAACAGAGTACTAACAGGAATTGAGGGGGCAGATAACTCTTGTGTCGGGTCAATTTGCTGGGCACTGATCTCTCATAGGCAGCGGAGTAAACTCCAAGTTTTCATGCTGCTCTTTGCAAATTGGTGGTAATCTATGGTTTGACAGAGTTTAACAACTACTATCTGTCATTAATGACTTCACCTGCAGTAACCTACTACTTACTCCTAACTAGTATATCGAGGGTACTGCATCAGTTGCGTTGCAAAACTTATTCAATTAACTAACTAGATTTCAATCAAATAAGTAATTTTCTCATGGTGCGGATTGACAGGTCAAGTAAAAAGTGTTCTTCCTTGGAGCAGTTTATTACTTTGCTCTCCAATCACTTGTTGCAGTACAAAGGTATGAGTGCGGCTTATACAAGTAGGTTTGGAACTCAGCGTCTAGATCACAGGAATGAGATTCCACCAACACATGCAGGCACAACTGATCCCACCCACAACAATCACATGTACTAATTACTACTTAATTATAAACATAGCTACCCTTAGCAAAATGTAACTTCTTTAAAGAGTGCTGTGGATTATGAATTTTTATTCACCTCTTAGAACATATTTTTTTCTCCACGATGAGGTCCTTGCAAAATTATTTAGCCACAATGCAAGTACCTATGTATTTGATTAACAATAACAGACTTGTTGGAAGTTAACAAAAGTTAATGAGTAACTATTAAGAGTTTTCAAAGTTAACTTAAAATTTAATCCATTACTCAAAATAATAACTTCTGGAAGTATAGAACTTTATCTGGTTGAAATAATAAGATTCATTGGCTTCAAGAAACCTCATATAATTGAAAATGGTTTGAGATTATAGGTAAGTGCTACTGACATCATATTATCAATACACTTTTATTTTACATACTAAACTTATGCATGTTAAGAAATCACTGTAAAATTATTTTTTAAATTAAATTAAAAAAAATACCCCAGCCCAGTTTATGTTTTAAAAACTATGACCCTGTGAACTGTGGAAGTTTTGTTCGTGTCAGAATGAAATGTTCATGTTTATTTACAATTTATTCAACGGGCTTACCGTGGAAATCATATATCCTCTGAGCCCTCCGCTGGTACTTCTCCTCCTGCAGCTGACGGTCGGCCTGGGCCTGCTTGTCGCGAGCCTCCAGAACATCCAGAAAAGAGGAAAACAAGGATTTCCTCTCGTTTGTATTCGTAACGGTTTCTTGCATTGTTATATTACAAAAAATTACTTCTATATTTAAATTCTAACTTAAACCAGATTCGCTGTGATAACTGTCTTTATAACGACTAGTTTTCAATTTAAATTAAAGAGTAACACTAACAAAAAACGGTAAAATAAATTCAAATTAAAATCAAAACGAAACAACCTCTCCCCACACCACACAGACAACTACTGATTAGGGATTATAGTACAGATAATCAACAAACAAGAATAAATAACAGCTCACCATAAACAAAATAAAGTTAAGTGTGTTTTCTATTGTAGAATTATAAAAATAATGAAGCAATTAAAAAAGAAACAGTGTTTACTGATACTAAAATATAATTTTAATAATTTTAAACTGTCATTTCGATGTTTTTATTGCGTACAATACAAATTAGTATTTTTTAACATCGCTGACCATAGAGTAAACTATAGAGTTAAAAATTACACAGGGCTTCTGATTGGTGCGTGGTATTTGAGCTAAATTTTGATTGGTCCACTTCCACTACCATGGGTTTTTAAACATTATGTAAAGGAAAACTTGCTGATGATAATTGAAAATTTTGCGATTTTGTCTGTCATTCTGTCAAATTGAGGAAGCTGTAGCGGCTGTCAAAGTGCTAAGAATTCTATTGAATTTCATTTATTAAAATAAGTAATTACACAAAATATTATAATGGCACGGGAAAGCAGTGCAGGATTTGACAGACATATTACTATATTTTCACCTGAAGGCAGATTGTACCAAGTCGGTAAGTTGAATCTATGAAAAGTCCATGTTACTTTGAAAGTGCACTTTCTGAGGCTCTACGTTTTACTTAAGAAGCTTGAGTAAACTAGGTGCATCTTAAGTTCTTTATGATGCTTTACCGACGATCGACGATAACTAATATATGAATCCTTCTTAAGGGTTCCCTTAAACTTTTGTGGATAATGTTTGTGAGGGTTTGGACTGATTTTTATGCTTAGTCATTTATTTAAGAAACATCATGATTTGATGGCTAACAATATAGCTACGACTAGCCTTGTTGCTAGCAACAGCTAGTAATAGTTAACAAACTATTAAAAAAAGTTGCCAAAACAAATGAAAAATTAAGCACTAAAATTGTCCAGTGACTTAGACTTCCGCTTGTTACTTGAAGGTCCAGGTTCAAATTTCAGTCGCGTGCAACGATGACTAAATAATAGGTACATTTGGTGAAAGCTCCATACCTGAGAGATCTCTGTAAAGTTCTCAAAGCCATGTGACTTCCACTAACCCACATTAGGCCAGTATGGTAGACTATAACTTACATCCTTCTCATTATGAGAGGAGACCGATGCTGCAGTGGATCTCTAATGGGTTCCAGATATGGTGAAGCAATAAGGAGTGTTATGATTTTCACTAATATGTACATGTTCATGGGTTCTAAGCATGGAAAACCACCCATGCAGTTTTGACGTTTGAAAATGCAGGGGTTTGTGCAATTCTGTCAAATTAATGTTGTAAATACACACATATAACATGTTTATGTTCATTTTACAGTATGCATATGCTATTTATTTTGCATACCATACTAAATCTTCTTATTGCAGTGGTTTTTGGGACACTAGTTTTGGAGTAGAGCAGACATTTAAAGACCAATTTCTGTTATTAGTCTAGATGTAGTAGGTATGTGTCTGGCCTTGTGGACTTGTATGTCCATGACACCATGAGTCACGTGTAATTAATACTTTTTGTTAACCTTCTCACCATTTTTAATTGTTTTTACATTGAGCAAAATTAATTTTTTAGACATATTGGTAGGTGGGCTAGATATTACATAGTCCTGAATGCAGTTTTTTTAGCAGAAATACATTTTGAAACTAATTGTGAACAATGGAAACATCTCCATTAGCTTATGTTTTATAAAAGACTAGCTGTCCCGGCACACTTTGTTCTGCCAAATATAGATATTTATACTATTTTCTATTCAGATTTCCTCACCGAATAAACCTTCCTTGGACTTATAAGAACATATCAAAACAAATTGGTCCAGCCAATATAGAGTTTTGGCGAGACTAATGAACAATGATTAATTTTATTATTTAGACTACATGTATTAATGAAGCGTGTGTGGTCGCAGAGTACGCGCTGAAGGCGATCAACCAGGGCGGGCTGACGGCGGTGGCGCTGCGCGGCGCGGACAGCGCGGTGGTGGCGGCGCAGCGCAAGGTGCCGGACCGCCTGCTGGACCCCGCCTCCGTCACGCACCTCTTCCCGCTCACCAAGCGCATCGGCTGCGTCATGACCGGCATGATCGGTGAGTGCCTCGCGGCCAGTGCCTGCGACCTGCTCTGACGTAAGAGTGTGCACTGAACGATCGATCGGTCAGGCTAGCCCAGGTGGCGCTGTGTGATATGGACAGTGATAACTTCAAATTGTGTTACAGAGTCTGTTACAGAAATATGATTGTATGTATAATGGGCATTGAGTATCGGGTGTGATGTCGTGTCGCGTGGCGTGTTGCAGCGGACAGCAAGTCGCAGGTGCAGCGCGCGCGCTACGAGGCGGCCAACTGGCAGTACAAGTACGGCGGCGAGATCCCCGCGCACGTGCTGTGTCGCCGCATCGCCGACATCTCGCAGGTGTACACGCAGAACGCCGAGATGCGCCCGCTCGGATGCAGTCAGTATACACTTTGTCCTTCACACATTGCTTGCTTCACATCAGAGGAATATAAACGGATTATACAAATTCATCTATGAATCATCAATGGTAGTAGAACCATTATAGTTTTCTGTTATTGTCAGATATTTTGGAAGCATCTATCATGGTCTCATGTTAGGTTCATTGAAAATTATTCATTTACTGAATATGGGATTACGATTTTAGTTCTGTATATTTAAATTTCACTGCAGCAGTGACCACTGAGTACCAGGTGACTTGCATGGTCATGTGTACAGTACACAAGTCAAAAATAAAATGGCACATTCATAAACGTTATTGCGTGTCGGTTTCCACTTTCCAGGCATGATGCTGATCGCGTACGACGACGAGGCGGGCCCGTGCGTGTACAAGACGGACCCGTCGGGCTACTACTGCTCGTACAAGGCGGTGGCGGCGGGCGCCAAGGCCACGGACGCCGCCGCCTTCCTCGAGAAGAAGCTCAAGAAGCGCGCGCTGCCGTCCGCCGACGACGCCGCGCAGCTCGCGCTGGCCACGCTGGCCCACGTGCTGGCCGTCGACTTCAAGCCCGCCGACGTCGAGCTCGCCATCGTCACCAAGGACGACCCTACATTCAGGTGCCTCTGTCACTCTTAGCGTTTCTTTGAGTTTTTAAACTCACAGACAGACCGGTTGGTTAATCTGTCGCACCTTAAATTATATACTTTCATCGGACCACCTTAAGATACCTAACCTAATGGGTTGTATTGATTTGAGTGTGAGAATGGTGTAGATTTGTGGATGTGCAGGTCTCTTACTGTGAATACCAGTAATAATGGTTTAACACACACTGGAAATCTAACGTGCCATAATCAGCCCAATCTAAAATGCTTATTATTGTGTAAATAAATATTTTGAACTGTGTATTAAAAATTCAATTCGTTTTTTTCAGGGTGCTCACGGAGAGCGAAATCGATAGACACTTGACCGCTATCGCCGAAAAGGATTAAGGGGATCTGCTAAATCGATCAGTTTTGTAATAAAATTATAATTATTTTTATTTCTCGTTTCATTTAAAACTTATTCTAGTCGACGAGACACAAGTCGGGAAACTGAAAGGCCAACTTTGCAAATCGTGACAATGGCGAATTCGACCACAAATATTATGTACTCCAGAAGATCACGATACGGCGTGCAGCTCGGTGAGCAGGCCCTCGTCGCCGCGCGGGACGGCGGCGGCGGCGAGCAGCGCTCGCGGGAACTCCGGCACCTGGTCCGCGAAGTCGTGCAGCGCGCAGCAGAAGGCGAGCCCCAGCAGCGGCGTCTCGAAGCGCCGCGCGCGCCGCAGCTCGTGCGCCCACTGCACGCGCGCGCACACGCTCTCGCAGAACACGCTCGCGCGGATCTCGCTCACCGCCACCAGCGGGTCGTTGAGCACCACCACCGCCAGCCCGCGCCTGCGCTCGGTGTCCAGCGCGACGGTCCACACGTAGCGCGGCACCGGGAAGCGCCCGCCGGCGCGCAGGTGCAGCGGCGTGGGGCCGCGCGCGCCGCGCACGGACGCGACGCCGTGCGTGCCCGCGTGCACGTGCAGCGCGCCGGCGGGCCGCGACAGCTTCAGCAGCCGCGCCACGTCCAGCTGCGCGTGCCGCAGGTTGCCCGCCGCCACGCTGCGCCACACCGCCACCTTCCGAAACGATACGTTAGCGTTTATGCGAGAACGTGAGCGAGGAGACGGACGTGGACGGTAGAAACCGAAGCTACGAAAAGATATTTCAGTAGGTACGGGTGAAGCACCTTGTTGGAGGCGAAGTCCGCGACGCGCACGATCTGGTCCTCGAAGTAGCGGTCGCTGAGCAGCCGGCCGGCCGTGAGCGTCTGGTCGCCGAGCGCGGCGCGCTCGTGCTTGAGCAGCTCGCGCAGGCGGCGGTTCATGCTGGCGTCGTCGGCGTACAGGCGCTCGGCGGCGCTGCGCGTGCTCGCGTCGAACATGTGGTTGAAGTTGCCGAGCAGCGACAGGGGCCCGCCGCGGTCGCCGTGCGGCGCGAGGCGCAGCGCGTTGCCGGCCGCGTTGGAGACGTGCGCGGCGGCGGCGAGCGCGCGGTCCGCGTCGAAGCACAGCGTGGCGACGTGGCGCGCGCCGCCGCGCTCGTCCTCCGTCATCGTGTACGCGCGACCCTGCAGCGGCGCCGCGCAGTGTTCTACCTGAAAATCAGAAGGCCTTAATTGTTATAAAAATATCATCGTCAGTGCAGCACTTCAAAAAAATTTTGTTAGAACGAATTGAAAATATGTTTGAGCTGAAAAGTAAAAAAATCCAAATTGATGCAGGACAAAACCGAGAAGACAATAATCGTGTGATATCTTCGTGGCGATCTACGCCTACACTCGCCAGGCAAACGGGAGCTTAAAACGATATAGAAAGACTCACGTCGTGCAGCACGTCCTCAAAGATGCTCTCCTGGCAGCCGAGCTCCAGCAGGTGGCGCAGCGAGCCGTCGGGCAGCCGGTACTGCCCCGCCTCGCACACGGCCGCCAGCGCGGGCCGCAGCGGCGCCGCCAGCAGCCGGCCGCGGCCGCACGACAGCCGCAGCTCCTCGCCCGCCGGCACCACCACGGACAGGTTGGCGGCGCGGTGTGACGTCACCAGCGGCATGTTGTCCGGCACGCACTCGGCGCAGCTCAGATCGATCACGCACGCCGCTGCTTGCAGTTTGTTAACATTTTATGGAAAAAATACCCCGTCAAAATACTTTTGAGAACACCGAGCAATTTGTGCGATTGAATTTGCGTTATTGAATACTTAGTTTGCAAGAATCAATGTCCTTGTGGTGTTCTTATTAGTATAATTATCATTAGGGGTCTTCTAATTATTACGAGTACGTTGAGTTAGCAAGCGACTTTTGAGCAATTTTAAATTTTAGGAAAATCGTCTAGAATTAAATTCAGTCTCGATTCATCGTGGCGGCAATGGCAGTGGCTATACTATAATAACCAAACGAGACGATTAGCTAACACTGCCCTGTTACCCTTAAAATATCGTCCCTCCGGCGGAAGCACCACGTGAAAGTATGAATTTGAAAAAGCAGAAAAGTATAGCTCTTGAAACCTCTCTTAAAACTTGCTTTAGAATCATGGAAATTTCTTAACAAACATTCATAAATTTATAAGCGAGTGCGAATTTTGTGACTTAAATAAATAAATAAATAAAAGATACTTATTACTTACGCTCTGTCAAGGCGGCTATTTTGATACAATACAGGAAAACCAAAAACCGAAGAATCTTCCCCATGTTTACGACACCAACACAAGTCACTCCCATCCCAAGTGAGGATCGCTCTCCATACAACTGGGCGAGTGTGTGCTGTATTGATAGGGCGCGGGGCGGCCGCAGATAGCGGGGTCAGCGGTCACTCGCCGGCCGCCGCACACAAGTAACACAACATAACTGCGGCAGAGCCCGTTGTTCTAGTAAATATTTTCATAGTCTAAACAATCATCGATAGTCCCAGCCAGTATCGAGGGCCAACCCGACCCGAACTACTGTCATCACTCGTGCTTATCTTTATTTTTTATCGAAAAATATTTTGCTCGTCCAAAGTTTATTTGCGCGAGACTTTCGGGTCGATTGCTCAATGTGCCACAACTTTAGCTCGGCTCGTGTTACGGTCTATCGTAGCTCTTGGAGGGCAGACATAGATAGGTAAAAATTAAAGAACAATTTACAATAGGTTGTTTATTATGAACATAATATACAATGCCGACGTTTATTTATAAAAGCGGGTAAAAACCGACGAGACACATACACCGTACGATAAAATAGTAATTTGTTTATCCATCGACGTACATCATAAGTATATTGCTTAAATAGTAATTAGGTAGGTACCTACGGATAGTGGTTCACGGCTCACGCAGGCGCGTAAAGAGAGCTAAACCGCCCCATTTACTCTGAATTATATTTCTCTCAAAATTAGTTATGTACCCATTTGCTGTTTTAATTTTAGAAGAAAAAAATAGCGAAAAGGATTTATGGAAATCATTAGACGGTTCGCTTTCATAGACACTGTTCCTGCGCGACGCACCTCCTCCGAGCGACGGAGTGCAGCCGCTCTGATCAAAATAAATAAATGCCTTGCGCCACTTCGAGAGCCGGCGACGAAAGGCAACCCAACCGTGAACAAACACAGGCTACTACAGATGACGGCTGTCCGGGACCCGCGCACACTACACACCATTGCAGTGTGCTGCTCCGAGGACTCAAAGAATCAAGAGCGTTGACCGGTTGACAACGCGTCGCTATCAGCCGGGACATCCATCGGCCCGGTTCCTTGTTCAAATGTAGTAATTATAAAAAGCTATTGCTTCCGCGGATATGTCGCCGTTGACGAGACTAGCGCCTAGCGCGGAGCCGTACATGCTAGTGCTACGTACGACTCTAAACATACAATGCGCCAACAATTATGTACCAAGCCACACCTAAGCAACCGTCGACACGTTAACAATATATACAAAGAACAGAGTACGGCCATGGTGAATGAATACACGGAAGTATAAAAATGCATATAAGATAAAGAGCACACAGATCGATTACAAATTTCAAATATCTTAACCTTAAATAAACCGACCGACGGTTGCACTTTCCGATATAAAATTATTGCGAATTTATATTCCCCTATCTGTAGAGTACGATTATTATAAAAATGATAGTTTTATAGTATACCTACATGCCTATTAAATTTATTGTAAAAAAACTACAGAATATTGATATAATAATAATTAATTATTCATGCAATTTCATAGTTGTTAAAGAGCATAATTATTAAATCTTTTGGAAACACAAGTTCATAACCAAATTGCTGTACAGTGCAAGTTATACGTAAAATGCAATACACTCAAAAAGCTATTAAATATAGAATTACATTACTAGCTTATAGACGAAGACAGTGCGAAGAAATAAATCAATCAAGATATCAAAGTGTAAATCATTAAGTCTGCGAGTTTCCAGTTTCATTTTCAGATTTCTTACAGGCATCGTCGCGGAGTCTTATTGCACAAGTTATTACACTTAAAGCTACACGAAGAATATTTAAATCGAATATACAGAACAGTTGCAGTATAGTTCGAATTCTTATAAAATTTTCCTTAGACGCTAAACACAACACTGCACAGTGCAAAGAGTAAACATTTACGAAATTACATAAGGAAAGCGACAGTTAAACCATATCGACTGGCGAACGGAGCGGATTCTAGTAACGTAACAAATATAATGATATGACCGTAACAAAAGATTTGAGACCAGACTACACCAACAGCGTACCTACTGCCTATGCGAGTCACGTCACGTTATAGTGCATTTCTGTGTCAATGTGATCACTATTATGACGTGTTTTCTGTCAAATTTACAGACCCCTACGCCCATGAATCTCCACCGCGGCTCTGCTAATGTCATAATATTATATCAAATAGAATTCATTTAAGATAAAAAATAATTGAACGAGTTAATTTTCACATCGCCGTGCATTCTGAGCACGACAAAGTCATCGGAACCGGAGATTCTTTAGACAATGTTAAAAAGACTTGATTTGAAACACGACCACCTAATTTATTAACACTCGACCACATTTATTAGCGGCTTATTTTTGGCGCCACTGCGCAGGCCACATAACTTTTTTCGTGCAAATGTAGATAATAGGCACGATGACTAATTTTCAAATTCTCTTCTATGATATTCAGAAGTTTTTATTATGTCTTAAATAATTATATCATATTTCTGTAGAAAATTAAGGTTTTTGTGCAATTAAAGTACATTTAAATTTTCAGTTTCAAATTCATTCCAAAACGATCGCCGGTGTCATCGCGTCTGTCATTACGTCACGGCTCAGTAAAAAATGCAGAGATCGCGTAAGCGCGTAACGCTTAAACGAAAAAAAATGACGTTTACCGAGACGTGACGTAAATTGACGTAATCCGATTTGATGGGTGTTTAAGCTATCATGGCGGATTGTTGTATTTTGTAGATTTATTGTAAAAAATAAATGATTAATCTCGACATTAATAAGAGAATAAATACATGTCTCAAAATCTTTGAATCCTATTTCATAGATCAGATAAATATTTTAGCGATACTTGATTACTGTCATCATACCTATTATGAATTATGATAATCTTCATACCACATACGAGTACTTAACTCGACATCTTGTGCTCAGTTATTACATTGACTTCTTAGCTAGCTTCTTATTACGAGAAAAAAATTACGCAATAAACCTGATAATGAATAAAAGTTTTTGACTTTGACTATCTCTGAAAACTACCGCTCGGATCATAAACTGAATTTCAAAGAAAAAAGTTGGGAGGCCTAATGACAGTGGCGCATATATAGGTGTCTCAGTGTGAGTGCACTTTTTAAAGTACCTATAATTTTTTTTCGTGCATCCAATAACTATGAAATTTGGCAGCTGTCATGTGTGATTGTCCTGATTATTAAAAAGGGAGCGTAACACAAGTAGCTTTCTCTATTTTCTGTCTTGCCTTTGCCGATGCGGATCGTCATAACCACAAGTTTATAACTGTTTCTTCACACAAAAAAACGTTTATTTTTGTGTACCGCTCAATGATTTTTTAAACTATAGATTAGTTACGTTCATAGTAATTTACATTTTAAACTGTTCCAAGCAATCCAAAAAAATACGTCCATAGCACACATTGACAAGTTTTACTGATAAGCAAAACAAAAGATATGAAATAACAAGAAATTGAAAGAGATAGCTATAATTTTAATGGTTGCACTTCAAATGTTTCAGACGTCCCATTTGGGACGTATTTGAATCTTCACAGCGCGCGCGCTTATAACATATCTGCTTTTGTTTTATACAATATCATTGGTACCGCTCCATTTTGCTGTAATCGGAACAATCCCACGTGACAAATCAAATTTCACGAATGCACGAAAAATGAATGACACCAAATGTTTAAAGTGCCCTCTCATTGAGACAGCCTATGCGTGTGTGTGTGTGTGTGTGTGTGTGTGTGTGTGTGTGTGTGTGTGTGTGTGTGTGTGCGGGCGATGGGTGCGGGTGGGTGCGCCTAGGAGCAGCAGGCGGGCGTGCGGGCGGGCGGCGCGCGCGAGGGCCGGCGCTCGACGGCGATGCGCGCGTGGTCGGCGTCCGCCTCGCGGCCCGCCGTCTTGTCCAGGATGGCCTCCGCCAGCTCCGAGAAGGCGCGGTCGATGTTGATGTTCGACTTGGCCGACGTCTCCATGAACCGGATGCCGTGCTCGCGCGCGATCTGCCACACCGCGTTCCATAAATTAGACAGTAGTATAAATAAACATAATAGTGATAATATAATCGCGGCCGATAACCGCGTGATGAGTCACCGAGGCGCTGCGGCCGCGCGCGGAGTCGTAATGGAAACGCGGCAACGGAGCGCTTCGCTAATTAAAACAATTTTTGGTGCAATTACCGCGTACAATGGTCACTGTTTCGTGCTACCGGCCCCTAATTGATCCAACATTACCAAACGATGCTAAAAAGTAGAAATATTATCCATTTATACAAGTCAAACACATTTACAATAGGTTTTTCCTGTATAATGTTATTTATGTGTGGGTTAGGCAGGTTAGGCTATCCTTCCTGTATGTCATGAATCCAATTTTTTATCATAATGTTTTTCGACTAAGGCAATACCTACTAAATCAAAGAAAAATGTATTAACATATTATGACAAAAATAGAATGAATCTTTGCTCTAACAGCAGAATTGTGAAATGTTACTCAATTAACGTTAAAAACATTAGAAAGTAATAATGGAACATCAGACTAGTGTTGCAACTGATAATATAAGTAATTACACTTTGGTGTTGATAAAATTAGAGTTGCATTTCTTATACCTACACTGTGCATGAATAGATGATTGTAAGATAAGAATGGCACCTATAAATGTTTTCTTTTTATGAGACTTTCTGTGGCAAGTCAATTATGTGAATATAGACTTCTCTACATAAATATGCTTCGCTCTGCTAAATAACCAAACACTTTATTGTTATAAAACATAGCCTATACTGTTTGCTTCACAAATGTGACCGTTAAATAATCAATTTCCAAACCCCGTGTAGTGTCCACTATCAACGTCAATGTGTCCACATAATTCCACATAAATTGCACTGTCAGCTGCAGTCAAAGACCACACCAAATTGTCATTACTTTGTCATAAATTGTCACCACAGTCATTTTCTGCTTCTATATAGTATAGACATGTATGTTTTACTATCTACTTAATTGCCAAGATAGTACAATGATAATAAATTACTGTGGGAGTTACCTCTAGGAAGAAATGAGAACTACATATATTAAGATGACATATGAGTTATATTAGATACTCACAGCCTCCCCGCGCTCCTTGCTCACAGCCCTCTTCTCTTCCATGTCGCACTTGTTGCCCAGTATCATCTTCTCCACATCTTCATTTGCGTGCTGAAATGTCAATCACATTTTATGTATTAACTTTCTTTAAAGGCAATTTTTTTATTTTAAAACCATAAAAAGGATAATTCCTCAGGGCCTTCTACCCCAACATGATCTTCAACCCTACATGGATGTGCCACTGGACATGTTCCATGCACACCAGATTTCCATACATTTGACTGTTGCCACTAGATAAATGTGCTAACAAGACAGATTGCGAGATTACAGGAATTTTTAAGGCTTTAAGACTTTTTGAAAGTAGCATATAACAGAGCACAAACTGTAATGTCTACTGATTTGAGCATTAAATCGGAAAGGGAAGCACCCTGCCTCATGATAATTATTTAATTATGTATGGTGGAATTATTATTCCTTTTGCAGTCTACAAAGTCTATGATAGCACATTATGACACTTTTTCACATTTAAAAAGTCAATACAATTACCAGTACAAACTAGAGTACTTAATGTGTTAATTCTTGTCAAAATATATTAATTCACATTCAAGGTTGTAGCCATATTGGATCTTCCGTTTAACACATTTGACAAGTTAAAAATATAAGTATTGTATACAATTGATGCCAACCAAAGAGATTATGTATAAATAAATTTTGGCAACCATCAGTAAATGTGCACTGGGATTCAAACTTCGAACTCTACACCAGGCTATCAATCCATGTAGGGTTGGTCAATTATGCCATACAAGTAATCAGCATAATTTTATTTTAAACATTACAGCCTGCACTTGGAATAGTTATAACAGGAATACTATAACTATCACTGCATGATATTAAGAACTTCTATGTACACTTAAATCATATAACTCACCTCGTCTATATTTCTTAACCACTTAACGATATCATCAAATGTTTTTTCATTTGTTATATCATATACAAGCATTATGCCCATGGCGCCGCGGTAGTACGAGGTGGTGATCGTGTGGAAGCGCTCCTGGCCCGCTGTGTCCCATATCTGCAGCTTTATTTTCTTCCCCCTTAGCTCAACTGTTTTAATTTTAAAATCGATACCTGAAACCATTAAAAGATCATTAAAATGTAACAGATAGATCGGTATTGTTGTAAACATTCGTATCATTACTCTGTTATCAAGCATGAGATGGAACCGTTTAATAATAGCTGGAACGATGACAACTTTTTAGAATTTTTTGCGTGGATTAAGATTCACACCGAAGTGTGCGAAATTGCGCCCATTATTTATTTCACAATATGCACATCCTTTACACTTTATTTATGTCGCCACAATGAGAGCCGATCACGAGAATTACAAATTACAAAGATGGTTTAAAGATTCATACCAATGGTTGATATAAATGTGGTCGTGAAGTGGTTGTCTGAAAATCTAAACAATATGCATGTCTTTCCAACACCGGAATCCCCAATAAGGAGCAGTTTGAATAATAAATCATAGGTTTTCTTGGCCATTTTAAAATATTATTTATGCAAAAACTGATCGTCAAAGTCCCGAATCGTACGACGATACCAATCACCGAAAAAATGTGACAGTCAGACTGTCAGTTTAGTTCAGGCAGGTTCAGTCATCAGAATCGAAAATATTGCCACATTAAAAATATTCTTTAGCACAGACAACTAAACAGGTTGTATAAAATATACAGATAATTAAAACATACAATAAGATCAAAATAATAATAATAATATCAGTCATAAAAATATATTTAGCATTTAATAAATGGATCTTGCATATAATCCTGCTCATTAAACCACAAATAAACTCAGTTTGTACTACACGTCCTGCACAGGCTGTGCACCAGGACGTGCAGTACCTACAAAACTCATTGCGTTGCGTAAAGAGTTCATTTCATTTCCCATTTTACCACAAAATAGTGCTAATCTGTGTTCTGCCATACACACATTTTTATTTAAATCGGTCTGTTGTATCCAAAGAGTAGAATAAGTATTGTATCTGTGATATGTGTTAATGTTATATATTCTCTGTGTTTCAGGGTTTATTCTGTTGTCAATATTGTGACTGTGCTGTCTGCTGTGCGCGCGTTTACGTCGTTTACGTTACGCGTCCTTTTTCTGCGCGTCTACCTATTGATTTTCGTCATTTTTCGTACTATTGATTTCTTTAGCTTTCTTCTTTATTTAGTGCGGGCCGGGGTTGGGTGTTAGCTATGAGGTGAAAGAACTCATGGTGAACGTGATAGTGGCGAGAGGAAGGAAGGAACTGATATTAACGTGTTAAAAGAAAAATGGTTAGAAAGCTGTGATAATTTTTACTTTCAGCAAATAAGTACCAGGCAAAATGCATCGACGAGGTGGTAAACGTATTCGGATGGACGATCCTCCACCGGAATACGTAAATCCTATGACTCCGGCAACTCCCATGACGGACTACGGCGGTCAGTCCGTCCACGAGCCGGAGACTCCCGGCTACTCGGGTTTTAACGTCGGAGCGGTGGCTAATTCGACGGTCACGGAGGCCGTCAGGGAAGAACCCGAAGAGCCCGCGGAGCCTCCGGATCCCCCCGAAGAGGAGGCCAGATCCCCTTCCCCGGCGCCGACCAAGCGTATAACCCGCAGCAGAGGCCGCGGCGGCGACGGCGGCTACGTGGGACGGCTGGCGGAGTCCCCTCCGCCGCCTCCACTGAAGCGACGCGGCCGCGGAGGCCGGGGCCGAGGCCGCGGCCGCGGCGCCGCACCACCGCCCGCATACTCGCCTCCCCCGGTGCTTCTTCCAGGTGATGACGAGAATAGCCTGTATAATATCCTCAGATTCAACAAGACTGCAATAAACGTAAGAATTGTACTTTATATATCGTTACGAAGAATAATTTTGTGGAGAAAACAATAATTTAACATTAAAATAATGATTATGTTGCAGCAAGTTGTAGATATGTGGATAGAAGAATATAAAACTAACCGTGAAAGCGCTTTAGTTCAGCTGATGCAATTCTTCATCAATTCGTCTGGATGTCGCGGAAAGGTCACCCCAGATATGGCTCAGATGGATCACACTCTTATCATTAAGAAGATGACTCAAGAATTTGATGAGGTAAGTTACAGCAAAAAAATTTTGCTCTTGACCAATTGGATAAACAATCTTGGCACTCCTTTTTATTGAAAAAAGTTTAAAATTGATTAAAAAAATAGTTCTAAAGAACAAACTGTAAAGTATGACTCAAAATGTTCAATAGGAAAGTGGAGAGTATCCCCTCATCATGACGGGCCAGACCTGGAAGAAGTTCCGCTCCAATTTCTGCGAGTTCATCCAGACTTTGGTGAAGATGTGCCAGTACTCCATCATCTATGATCAGTACCTGATGGACAACATCATTTCCTTGTTGACTGGCCTCTCTGACTCCCAAGTTCGGGCCTTCAGGCACACCGCTACATTAGCAGGTAAGATATTGCACTCCTTTATCGAGAAATCAGTTTCAAAGTTTTTGTCTTTTTTATTAATTATTTACTTTATAATCCCTTGTACTTAATAGTCTACAGCTGGACATGGGCATCACTTAAACAATATCACTCTGCACACTTGGGTTCTTTGAATCCCATGGTCAATCTTCTTCAGGTCATCAGTCTACTTGTTCAGGGGGCAACTTTCACTCTCTTCCTCATTGGTTATTTGGTCCCACGAATGATGTGGCCACTTTAATTCCTAATCTTTTAATTAACAGTTTGATTAATATACTAGACTGCATGTGTGGCTTCACCCGCGTGGATTTTAGAACTTGTGGTTATTGTGACTAAATTATGATAGTTACATATGTGCCCTCGCACACTTTTTGTAGATCTTAATAAGACCTACAAACCCATAATACATAATTTTGTTCTCTTGTCAATAGTTTTTGCAGCGCATGCATAAATAGGTTTTCTATTCAACTTTCTTACAGATCCCTAATTTTTTTTAAAATAAAATATAGCCTGTACCTTCCTCTATAATATAGTATATAGTGGATAGTCCATTATCCAACACTGAAAGAATTTTTGAAATCAATCCAGTAGTTCCTGAGATTAGCACGTTCAAACAACAAACAAACAAACTCTTTAGCTTTATAATATTAGCATAGATTATGTGTAAGTATTTAAAAATTTGTGAACCAAAGAAGTGATGGGATTGCCAATGAATGGCAATCCCGTCTGGAAGAAGGTGGGCGGTAGTGGCTGGATGTATAGGTTGGAGGAGCGTGTTTTACCGCACACCCTACGAGAGGCTTATATCCAGCCAGTGACGGTGAAACGGTTGTCTGTGGCGCAGTGATGAAGCTGATGACGGCGCTGGTGGACGTGGCGCTGCTGACGAGCGTGAACTGCGACAACTGCCTGCGCCAGTACGAGGCGGAGCGGCTGAAGGCGCGGGACAAGCGCGCCAGCGAGCGCCTCGAGGTGCTGGTGGCCAAGCGCCAGGAGCTGGAGGAGAACATGGAGGAGATCAAGAACATGCTCTCCTACATGTTCAAGTCCGTCTTCGTGCACAGATACAGGTGGGCGCCATCAGTCATCACATCACTACGTAAACCATGCCAGGTGACACCGATAAATGTTTTTGGATATGGATTGAGATAGATACTGTTAGGATGCCAACATTCATAATAGGATTTGTTCGCTTAAAAGGTGCATTGTATGTTTCCATGGCAACTAGGATTCTCTGACAACAACCAGGGTTTCTCTGAAATTACATTGAGAAGCTTGGATGTTTAGATGGATCTAAGATGGTTCCTGGCACCCAAATATCATGAGGGCTATCCATGTCCGAAATATTAATGATGAAAATCTTAGCCACCAGGTTATCAGCAGTTATTGTTCTGAGAAATTAAAAGGTAAAGACTAAGAAAAAATACCATACTGCATCGACAGTTATTGCTCCTTGTATGTTGTGTCCATCTAATCTATCCATTTTCACTTATCCACCATTTGCAACAAGACAAAGGTCTCAAATTGCACCACACACAACACTAAACCAATAAATAATATAAGTTTTATAAATGTATGTATTCAAATATCCATTGCGTACGTGCTGTCCAGGGACACCTTACCAGACATAAGAGCGATCACGATGGCGGAGATTGGCATCTGGATGGAGAAGTTCCCCGCACACTTTCTGGACGATCTGTATCTCAAGTACATTGGCTGGACGCTGCATGACAAAGTGAGTTGGTTATTGTAAAGGATAATTATAATGTTACTTTTAATAATATTCCAGAAAGATTGAAGTGGTGCACTGTTGAATTATCTAAGCATATATCACACTTACGAGCAGGTACATGAGTCACATGGAGGATAGATCAATCACACTTTCACTAAATGGCAAGCTAGAAGAGTACAGATGTTCAAGCTCTTGGCATCCTAGCTGTACCTTTCAAATGTAATAACCTGATTTCAGGCCACATTTTGATGAATGGGTCTCAATGAGAACAATCTTTCTCCTCCTCTCCGATAACGTGACATCTTCAAACCGATTCAATCTATCGTGTGAAGCTACAGCTTATTCAAGTCTCAAAGTTATGCAAAGAGAATTTCTGTTTGCATAACTTTGATAACTTTGCACGCTCTTTCGTAAATCACATCTTAAAGAATTTTTCTATTGTTTACGGAATTCATTGACGTTGATACGTTTTTCGGTTAGGTGGGTAAAAGATTGTTGTATCGCTTTCGCAATGGATAGTAACAGTAGCGTGTTTGTGTGTGTGGGTGAGGTGGGCGAGGTGCGCCTGCGCTGCCTGCAGGCGCTGCAGCCGCTGTACGAGTGCGAGGAGCTGAAGGGCAAGCTGGAGCTGTTCACGTCCAAGTTCAAGGACCGCATCGTGTCCATGGCGCTCGACAAGGAGACCGAGGTGGCGGTGCACGCCGTCAAGCTGGTCACTGCTATACTCAAGTGAGTTCTGTTGCTGTACGGCTCATTACAATTGATGAACTTGATGTGTTTCAGCTTTATAAATATGTAACTCATTTGATTGTTTAACACGTTATTATTCCAGGAATATTGGTAGCATATGTATGTAAAGCTCTTTTCACACCTACCAGCGCATAGAGTGTCACACATGTGCTGTGGCAGACATACTTAATATTCTTTCCTTCTTTATTTAGATGTGTGTCACATCTAACTGTATGCAGAATTCTGCTTCTGCCCACGTAGACCCAGTTTTGTCTGCTAACCTTACAATTAGGTTCTTTTTTGTTCGGCTCGATCTAGTTTTGTCATGCCAGGGATGAGTTCGGCCGCGTTACGTGCTTAACATGCAAATGTGAAAGAGTCGTTTACTTGAAAACTATTATTATTATGTGTGCGTGTGTGCGTGTGTGCGTGTCGTGTTCAGGATGCACCCGGACGTGCTGACGGACAAGGACTGCGAGATGGTGTACGAGCTGGTGTACTCGTCGTGGCGCGCGGTGGCGGCGGCGGCGGGCGAGTTCCTCAACGTGCGCCTGTTCCGCGCCGAGGCGCAGCCCGAGCCCGCGCGCTCCCGCCGCGGCAAGCTGCGCCCCAAGGGCTCCTCGCTCGTGCGCGACCTCGTGCAGTTCTTCATCGAGTCCGAGGTACGCCGCCCTGCACCACTACTACGACACAAAACAGTAAACGAACTAATTAACAAAGGAAACAAAGTGCGAATGCGCCTAGAATCTGATCTGACGCTTATAAAAACATTGGATGCGCGAGTTGAAACCGCTAATCTAATCTGTGTGTTGTGTCGTCGTATACAGTTGCACGAGCACGGCGCGTACCTGGTGGACTCCCTGATCGAGTCCAACCCCATGATGAAGGACTGGGAGTGCATGACGGACCTGCTGCTGGAGGAGGCCGGCCCCACCGAAGAGGCCTTGGATAACAGACAGGTGACATCGTTATGTATATTATATATTATAGATAACATTGATTTGATTCAAATTTTAACTGCATCTAATTTGTGTTATTTGCTAATGGATCGCGCCAATGATATTTCTTAATAGTAGAAGTAAAAACATCTTGAGAAACTTGCATGCCTTCAAATTCGCCAAAATGTTCTCAAAGTCATGTGAAACGTAACAACCTGCATTAGGCGCAGGTGGTGCAGCTAGCATCACATCCGCCTCACTATGAAGTAGTGAACATAAGTGATGTGTGTGTGTGTGTCGTGGCAGGAGTCGTCGCTGATCGAGCTGATGGTGTGCTGCGTGCGGCAGGCCAGCACCGGCGAGCCACCCGTGGGCCGCGGCGCCTCGCGCAAGCACCACCAGGCGCTCTCCAAGGACCAGGCCAAGGTACCCCCACCACCACCACCACCACCACCAGTCCACCACCCACCGCCCACCGCCCACTACCCCTTATTTTTTGAGGTTGTTGCCAAATTTTTACAATAGAAACAAAATACTCGATACTAAAGACACCGACCTCAAAAAATCGTCGTCCTAAGGCGCAAACGGGCCACCGACCACAGCCACCAGCGACAGCGACTCAACACATTTTTCTATGTTAAGTATACTGTATAGACGCGACGCACACGTGTAGCTGGTAAAACGGGTAGGGTCGCTGTCGCTGGCCGCCGGTAGCTGTGGTCGGTGGCCCGTTTGCGCCGAGCCTAAAGTATCTAACAAAATTAATGACATGCTGTTTTGATGTCATTTTAATGTTTTTTAATATTATTTTTTATTAGACAATGTTTGAAATTGACAATCAATTGTGATCGTGATTGTGTTTGTTTGTTATGATGGACGTGACGTATGACGTGTGACGTGTGGCGGTGTGGGTGCAGATGGTGAGCGACGACCGCGCGCGCATGACGGCGCACTTCATGGTGACGCTGCCGGCGCTGCTGGACAAGTTCGGCGCCGACCCCGAGAAGCTCACCAACCTCATCTGCATCCCGCAGTACTTCGACCTCGACCTGTACACCACGCAGCGCCAGGAGGCCGTCAGTATACCGCCATATCACATACGTTACGTCTTCTACGTGATTTGAGTGGACGCAAAAAGGAGGGTGGATTCATTTCTCAGTGAAGCAGTGATTTGAATGATTTTTTAATAAATTGTATATGAGTAACAAATTGGCGCGGAGGCCCCCTTATATTGCCGTCCACTGCAAGCCATGAAAACTCATACCCAACTTTATGTAATCCTATCTGAGATTGTATGCGGATGTTTCGATTCTCAAAAGGACTAAGATATTTGCTTCGATTCCACTCTGTCCTTTGAATTTAACCACTGCCTCTTTTATGTCATCGATTCACCCGGTTGGAGTGCAGTGGAGTGGTTCGAGCTGCACTCACACCACTTGTGAAGTGACGATGTGTGGCGTGGCGCGGTGTGTGTGCGCAGAACCTGACGCTGCTGCTGAACAAGATCCGCGACATCGTGAGCGTGCAGACGGAGGCGGAGGTGCTGGAGATGTGCGGGCGCACGCTGGACGCGCTGTGCTCGCAGCAGGGGCCCGTGTACACGCGCTGCAACGTGGCGCGCGCCACCATCACCGACATGTGCGTCAACCGCTACAAGGAGGCCGTCGACGAGTACCGCAGCCTCGTCGAGGGGGTGAGTGACCCTCCCCGCCCCTACTACACTCACACACACCCCCCCCCCCCCCCCCGCACACATCACAACAGTAACTATTCTAGCACAATATAAAATGTGCCCTTTTCGATTCTGTAGTCTGTTTGGGCTCTCATGGTGCGCCATTGTGCCCCATTTTGTACCTTATTCGTGACAATCCCAGTCCAGTTTACGATTGATTTGCAGTCTGTTACAAACAGTCAATTACTATTGTAAACATAGTAAAGACTTAACTACACTATCGCTAAGTCTTTGAAGATTATGCTATATAATATTGTTCAGTAGAAACTCATTACATTTTTGATTTTATTACTTTTAAAAATTATTAACATTGACAATGTCAATCAACTTAGAAAATTTTCTTGGAGCAATAAAGACCTGAAATAATATGGTGTATTTTTAAAATAAAACTAACTATATTAACATACAAACTAAACTACATAAATTTGGTCGATAACGAGCCGGATAAGCCAAAATAAAGATCGGTCGGGTTGCAAGAATTAGAGAAATGCGGTCGGTCAGAAGTGTCAAAACGTAAACAAGAAAATTTTGCATATGGAATAATTCGTGAAGCTGTGATCGTGTTTTAATACGAAAACGTGTTGACAATCTATATACAAGTAGCAGTAATTTGAACAGAAATAATGGCCAAGGTGGAGCAATTATTGAGTTTACTTGAAGATTCGAAGAAGTTACTGGCAAAGTCGCTAACAAATTTGAAGAAATGTCCTAAACAGCGCCTAACACAAGGTTACATAGAATCGCGCCTGAAGTGCGTCGACGAGTATTGGTTGTGCTTTAAAAGTGCGCATCAAGAACTCGTCAGGTTAACAACCAAGGAAGAACGCCTTAACATGTCATATTTCGTAAATGAAGATTTTGATAACGGTGAAGATTTATATTTGTTGGTGACAGCTGACCTACGTGACATGTTACTTCAGACGAAACCTAGTACTTCGGAACAACAGAATTTGAATTTAGAGCCGTCAGATTCGCAAAACAACATTCAAGTAAGACTGCCAAAAATTACATTGCCGATGTTCTCTGGAAAGTATGAAGAGTGGACAACGTTCCAGGATTTATTCAGAGCATTAGTTCATGAAAACGGTGCTATTAGTGACGTGCAGAAGTTACATTATTTGAAAACAAGCATTACTGGCGAAGCACAAGCTCTATTAAAACACATTAATGTAACCGAAGCAAATTATACACAAGCGTGGGAAACTTTGAAGCAACGCTACGGCAATCGAAGAGTAACAGTGGCGTCAATTTTGAGTAGACTATTCAATCAAAAGAAAGCATCTTCAGCATCTGCCCAATCAATAAAATCGTTATTGGATACAACGATGGAGTGCCTTAACAACATTCTTAACCTGAAAATCGACACTGATTCATGGGATCCATTGATAATTTTCCTCACGGTACAAAAACTGGATCCAGAATCGCATCGAGGATGGGAAGAATTTGTTTACAAGCAGGACTCTGAATTACTACCGACTTGGGATGATATGAAGAGATTTCTGGAATCTAAATTTCGAACGCTTGAACTCGTTACATCTTCAATGGTCAATAAAGAGAGATCGGTGAGAGAGAAATCATTTCATATTGCTACTACAGAGAAGAAGTGTATTTTATGCAATGAAAGTCACACGTTAAGTCACTGTAAGGAATTTGGTAAGATGAGCCCCGAGGAAAGAAACACGTACGTAACAAACAACAAGCGATGCTACAATTGTTTGATGATTGGCCATTCTGTTCAGAAATGTCGAGTGCCTGTCAATTGTCGCGTGTGCCACAAAAGGCACCACAGCCTGCTGCATATCTCGAAGAAAGTTGATGCGTCATGTGATGATGATACCGTAACTCAACATAAGGTGGCATCACATTCAACCGTAGAAGAACAACAAGATATTGCGCATACTAATACTATTGTTTCAAACTATTCAAGCAAGCAAGGCACAGCACTTCTGGCAACAGCAATGGTAACTTTGAAGAACAATTTGGGAAATACAATTGTAGTACGTGCACTTATAGACCAGGGGTCACAAGCATGTTTCATAAGCGAGAAGGCGACACAGCTGCTTAAACTTAAACGAGAGAATACAACGGGAAGCGTCGTCGGTGTCGGGTCTACACGGATGAATATTAATCACGTGGTCAAGTTAGAGGTTTTACCGAGAGGGAAGACAGACTCAAGTCTTCATATACAAGCCTATGTGTTATCAAAGCAACTTACCACTCAGATCCCACACAGCACCATCCCTATAAACAACTGGCCGCACTTGGAGGGTCTTGAACTTGCAGATACGAGCTTCTATACACCAGGTTCTATAGACTTACTTCTGGGCGTGCGAGAATACGCAGAGATTTTGCAACCTGAATTAGTCAAAGGTCCCCCAGGCACCCCCTGTGCACAACGAACCAACCTGGGTTGGATTTTATTTGGAGAAATAGACAAAAACAAAGAAAACGGATTTTTAGTCATGCATCACCAAGTAAATATAGATGAATTGTTGAAAAATTTGTGGGAAAAAGATATAAACGCAAAAAGATTGCCTACTAGAGAAGAGAAGCAGTGTGAAGCAATTTACAACAAAACACACACAAGAAATAAAGAAGGAAGATATGTTGTAAAGCTACCTTTCAAGACAGACAACCCACAATCACCTAAAGGAAATACGAGAGACATAGCAATAAAACAACTTTTACAATTAGAGAGAAGATTTAAGAGACAACCGAATTTAGAAAGAGAGTATCGAAAGAAAGTAAAGAAGAGAAAACACTAGCTGTGAATGTAAATATTGAAACACATGTTGAAACCGTAACAAGTAAATTTAGTAATTTTCAAAATCTGACACAACTTCTGAAAACAATATCTTATTGCATTAGATTTCTGAATTTTAAGAACATAAACAACGTAAGTGCATTAACTGCAGAAGAAATTAATTATTCATTGAAAAAATGCATAAAGTTGATTCAACGGGAAGAGTTTTCAGAAGAAATAGAAGCATTAAGTAATAAAAGACCAGTTAAAAGACAAAGCGCATTAAAATCGCTACACCCATATCTGGATGAGAATAATATAATCAGGGTGGGCGGAAGACTGAGAAACGCAGAATTAGATGATAACAGCAAACACCCAATTATTTTAGGAAATAAAAACAATTTAACGCCTTTGATTGTTGCCGATGCACATATAAACACATTACATGGTGGCACGCAACTAATGATGTGCTATTTGAGAAACAAATACTGGATTATTAAAGCTAAATGTACAATAAAAGCACACATTCGAAGATGTCTAATCTGCGCTAGACATAATGCTAAACCTGGAAGTCAATTAATGGGTGATCTGCCAAAAGAAAGAGTGACTCCCTCACGACCGTTTCTGCACAGCGGTGTCGACTTTGCTGGCCCGTTACAAGTACTTTGGTCTAGATCCAGAGGAGCTAAGACGAATAAAGCCTACATTGCCATATTTATCTGCATGGCAACTAAAGCCGTCCATTTGGAGCTAGTTGGAGACTTAACTTCAGAGGCATTTATAGGAGCATTCAGAAGATTTACAGCCAGAAGAGGGCATTGCTTGCATTTATATAGTGACCAGGGAAGAAATTTTGTTGGTGCAAACAAAGAGTTGCAAGAAGCATGGCAGAAAGCTAATTTAGAGTTCACTGGAAATATTTCAGAATCCCTATCACTAGAAGGAACTCAATGGCATTTCATCCCGGCATACAGTCCGAACTTTGGTGGCCTCTGGGAGGCAGGGGTGAAATCTATAAAATACCATTTGAAACGGATTCTAAATTGCAATTTAACATTTGAGGAGTTAACTACTTTATTATGCCAGATTGAAGCCTGTTTGAATTCACGCCCGTTGAGTCCAATAGATGACACAGATATAGACAACTTGAACCCACTCACTCCTGGACACTTTCTAATTGGAGAAGCGCCTATCGTCGTGCCTGGTCCGAGTTATGAATTGCATAAAATCTCTAATTTGTCAAGATGGCAGCACCTACAAAAACTGTTGTGAGATTTTTGGCAAAAATGGCAACAAGAATACTTGTCAAGGCTACAGACACGACCAAAATGGATTAAAAGGCACCCAGAATTTCAAAAGGGGCAAATTGTATTGATCAAATCTGATAATTTGCCACCTGGTAAATGGGCCTTAGGACGAGTGATTGACAAGCACCCTGGCCCAGACGGGTTAACTTGTGTCTATAGTGTGAAAAGCGGTGACAGTGTTGTTAAGAGACCTATAACAAAACTGTGTTATCTACCGTTAGACGATTCTGATTAATACTTTACTTATTTTTTAACTTTTGCAATGTATACAGTCCATTCTAAAGAGTTATCTTTTGTGTAAATTTATTAAAGGACGCACACGTCCTTTGGTGGGCGGTATGTTCAGTAGAAACTCATTACATTTTTGATTTTATTACTTTTAAAAATTATTAACACTGACAATGTCAATCAACTTAGAAAATTTTCTTGGAGCAATAAAGACCTGAAATAATATGGTGTATTTTTAAAATAAAACTAACTATATTAACATACAAACTAAACTACAAATATTCAATAATATCCACAGAGTTGATCGGAGGGGGAAAGGAGGCCAGTATGTCAGAATGTGTTAATGTAATAATTGGTATTTGCTTGTTATATAATGTTTAGGGGGAGACGCCGGACGCGGACGAGGTGTTCAACGTGACCAACTCGCTGCGCAAGATCTCCATCATGTACATGTGCCACAACATGAACGACACCAACATCTGGGACTCCATGTTCGAGGACCTGCCCAAGTGCCTCAAGCAGAACGACACGCAGTTTCCCACCCAGGTGAGTGCCCAGCGACTGGTGTCGTTTATGGAACCCGCCTAGTGGTACGAGTATGTGATGTGTGAACCACGCACAAACAGGGCGGGAATAATGTAACCACACCGCTCTAAGTAAAACAAACATATTATTGAATGAAGAGCATGCTGCTGCACGACTGAAGTGCTGATAAGGATTTGCCTAATATTTCAATTTTTAATTGGCTCTATGGAAAATGTCAGTGATATGACAAGAATTAACATAATATATGGATTTTGTTTTTAATTAAATTCTTCTGGAAACTTTTGGATTTATTTTGTTTCTTGTAATACGATGTCACTCGGTCCTTACGATATTCGGTCTCCGTTAATCTGGTTAACCGTGGCGCGGTCGCGTGAGTCGCAGGCGCTGGTGTACGTGGTGCGCGCGCTGTTCTACTCGCTGCTGTGGTCGCTGCACGAGCTGGAGGAGCGCGGCCTCCCGCCCGACGCCGTCGCGGCGCTGCGCGAGCGCCTGCACGCCTACTGCGCGCACTGCCGCGACATCGTCGGCGACGGGAACGCGCCGCAGCTGCGCGAGGAGGTACCGTCCCACTGACCCACCGACCCACCCGGGAGCGTCACTAAGTTTTCTCTTAAACTGACCAATTTGATCAGCAAAGATGTCAGAATCAAAATAAAAAATCATTTATTTGCACGAATATTTTGATCAATCCATATTCACCTTCTCAGGTATGCAAATTTAAAAAAGAAAAATAAAACTAATGTTAGTAATACAAATTAACTTATAAAATATTAAAACTTACTACTAATACACAATTTGTTTGACATGTTTTGCACAATTTATTTGTCGATTTGGCAAAGTATATTAATTATTTTCATTTTATTTAGTTATAATTTTACCTAATCGAACTCGTCGGCCGCCTATGTGTATAGGGACGTGTTTAAATACTGAAACGAAAGCGGTGATGGTTTATGGCGATGTGCGCAGGCGTACACGAGCATCTGCGACCTGCTGATCTTCTTCGCGGAGCACCTGGCCAGCGCGCACCACCCCGCCGCGCCCGCCGTGCGCTCGCTGGTGCTGGAGCCCGACCCGCCGCTGTGCGACCTGCTCAACGCCTTCGTGCAGGAGTTCGTCTTCGTGCACCAGAACTACGGTACACACACACACACACACACACACACACACACACACACACACGGGCACACTCTACCCGACCTAATAAACACTCCCTTACACATCCCATTATTTGATCAGAGCTTTTGTGTAACAAATAGCACACAGAAAATTTAAAGTATGTTTTATAATGAACACCAATTTTCCCACAGTTTTTGCAGCTTTTAAATTATTAAAAATATTTTGTCCTACTGAACTATTATATAAAGTTCATAATTTTACTGGACAATATAGACCACAATATATAAATTAAATGTAAAAAAATAGATTTCTGGTTAAATAATTTGTAATATGGCTTTGATCCACAATGTGGCTTGGATGATGTATTTTGATACTTATTTTTGAATACTCAACGATAATTATGTACTTAATACTTTTTTTTTATGTGACAATTTTTTTTTGTATTTTTAAGTATATTTTACGTATAAGTATTTTTTAAGTATATTTTATCATGAGAATAAATGGTATTACAAAAATCAAGGCAATCAACCAAATTATCACACTCTCGGACTCAGGAGGCTATAGTAAAAATTCACAAACCTAAAGTGGTTTCACACTCCCCCTCCTCCTTTTCCTGTCTCTCGGGAGTGCCTTGTTCGCCCTCTTCTGTAAGTAATATTGATATAAAGTTCCAAAAATAACACTAAAACTCGATCAGGTAAACAAGTAACATAATGGAAAGTAGACACCTTTGCCTACTCGTATTAACAGGCAACAAAGTTGTTAAAGCGATCAAGAAATTAAATAGCCTATGGTACCCTTATAGATAATAATATGTTAAGATAATATATGTATTAATTATATTAAAATGCAATAAGTATATAATTGATTTACTCCTCACACATTTACCTATTAAGAATCTTTTCTAAGAACGTGGTCCCCTTACATTTAAATGAAGTCGGGTGGTGATGAACGTGTTTGTAAATGTCTGTATATTTAAATGTTGTACAAAGCCGCCGGCGACATTATGTGGTCATTGGATGGGTTACGGTGCCGAGGGTTTATCTAAATCGGGCGAGGTGTGTGTTCAGTGGTGTATGTAGCTGGGGTCGGTGCACTCCCGGGTCGCACACACGCCTCCGTCGCCCGGCGGAGCGCGCTCGACCTCGCCGGACCTCCCTCCGATCCTCGCGCGGAGGGGACGATGAGAAAAAATATGCATTATTTTCGATCTGTACGAATGGAATGGAATGTGGGGATGTAGGGGGGGCGGGGGCCGATGTGACGTTGCGTAACGGAGCGGTGTGTTTGGTTGCATGTCACGCCCGGTGCGTGCGGCGGCCGTCGCGTGGTGGCGCCCGACGCCGGTAAGCAGTTGCTCTCGCTCGCACTAGTGACCGCCGGCGTATTTTACCTTAGTAATGGCGCGCGCACCCGGCCGGCCGCGGTGCGAGCGCGGAGCGGCGCTCACGGCGTCGGATGCGCCAATAATGCATATTTTTGTCTCGCCGCCGCGGGCGTTCCCGCGTCCCGTGCACTCGATGTGTGACCTCACCTAACATTACTAAGGGAAAATTGTCGCGCCCGCTTCTCCGGTCCGAGGCCGCCGGCGACTGCGGCCGAGCGCCGACGAGTGTGCGGGCCCGGTCGTCGCCGGCGGTCTCGGATCGCATTTTTTTTATTAACACACTTGAGGAGTTTTGTGACTTTGGTGCATGTTCTTGTGCAGTGCGGTTCTGTTATTTTTTGCGTTTCTTAACGATGTCGATGAGGTTCCTTCGACGCGGGGAGCGGCCGGTCGCGCGGCGGGCCGAGGGTGGGGGGTGTCGCGACGCGAGCTTTACTAAATTTAACCTCCGAGTCGACAAATCTTTCCGCTACTAATCTGCGTCACGACGAGGGACATCATTCGATTCCGCTTCTTTTATTTGTGATTGGTAGTTTTTTGTTTAGAGTGATGCATGATTCATATCTATTAGCGATAAGCCTTATGCGCGGGGTCGATTCACCGCGCCCATCAGCTTCAATCGAGAAGAGTGTTCGCGGTGAATCTTGACTAATTTAAGCCGAAGTCTCGTGACGACGCGGCGCCCACACTAACCGTTTCCCCGAACGGAATTACACTAATTAATTTCTTTCATTTAGCGTCCGTCTCAACATTAGTCATGCAGTTACAATTGAAAGGATAAAAAAATCGTATGCTAAAGAAGTTTAAGATCGATGTCGCATGCCTACCATACATTACGGAGTGGCACGGCGTCGGGCGGTCCGTGGTCACGCAGACGTCGGCCGGTCGCTGGGGAGAGAGGGGGGGGGGGGCGCGCTGTGACTGACGCTTGGCGTGTTGCACTTGCAGACGGTCAAGACGAGAGACGCATCGAGGAGCTGCACAAGCGCCGCAACTTCCTCGCCGCCTACTGCAAGCTCATCGTGTTCAACGTCACGCCCATCCGCCGCGCCGCTGACGTCTTCAAACACTACATACGGGTATGGCGATATTCCGCATATGCGACCTCCTAGATTCTGCTGATTGCCCGGTTTCAATGATCTTCGGACATGTGTTATTTCGAAGCAACTAAAATATTTTCCATGTCCGCAGCTCAGTTATAGAAAACTCGCTGTAAAAGTATTATATCATACTCAAAGGACCAAAATTGTCCTGGGCAAACGTAGATAAATAAATGAAATAAGAGAAATTGCTCATCGTGTTTGAAGGATAAAATGTTTTGAGAGTGTATTTAGCGTCAGTCAATGATTGGCAAGGTTTAAATAATGGCATTTGTGTGTGTGTGTGTGCGGCGTGCGGTGTGCGGGAGCAGTGCTACAACGACTACGGCGACATCATCAAGGCGACGCTGAGCAAGGCGCGCGAGATCAACAAGCTGAACTGCGCGCTCACCATGCAGCTGGCCATGCAGGCGCTGTTCACCGACGCGCTGGCGCGCCCCGCGCCCGCCGTCCCCGCGCCGCCCCGCCAGCTGCCCGAGTTCCTCGAGCTCAAGGTACGTGCACTGTGCACGCACTAGCAATACGCACGTCTGTTCCGAACCAGACGACAGCCTAGTCAGCGTCGCTCGCAGTTGTAGGATGCATGCGCGTAGTTTTTTTTAAAAATCGCAACGCGTAACTAATTATTATACTTGGACGCTTAGAGGGCACCGATGAGGTGCTCGCCTAGGCCTTATCGAGTTTTATTCCGCCTCTTCCTACGTGACGGGTCGATAGTTTCAACTTCATAGTGTTTCTAACGTCGGGATCGTTCGTGCGTGAACTTACGTATACGCACGAGTCGAATTCGTACGAAAACGCGTCCAGACCGAGCGCGGCCCGAGGGATCGAACGTAGATAACGATTCAGTACGGTAGACATTTCGGAGTGAAACGTTCGATCGTCGCCGCTCAAAGTCAATCACTGACGGAGTAGGGTGTGGCCGTGTGTCCGTGTGCAGGAGCTGGCGAAGCGGTTCTCGGTGATGTTCGGGCTGGACGCGGTGAAGAACCGCGAGGCGCTCACCGCGCTGCACCGCGCCGGCATCGCCTTCGCCGCGCTCGAGTACAACCCCGCCGCGCACCCCGCCGCGCCGCCGCCGCGCCTGCTGTTCCTCGAGCCGCTGGCCGAGTTCTCCACGCGCCTGCTGCGCCAGGACAAGCGCCACGTGCTCAAGGTGAGCCCCTCCCCCTGCCCTCGAGGAAATCTTATTGTGCACCTATGTGGCGTGTATAAAGTGTACGGCTTGCGTGTGCGCAGTTCCTGGAGTCGAAGCTGAACCCGTCGATGCAGTGGGGCGAGGAGTGGGCGCCGCTGACGGCCTACCGCGCCTCGCTGCTCACCGACGCGCCCGACGAGCGCCCGCCGCCCGCGCGCCGCTACGCGCGCCGACACCGTATGTACACGCACGCGCACACCCACACACGCACGCACACACGCGCACACACGCCCACAGCACGGTCGGGTCTCCGTCAGAAGCACGTAGGCCGCCGTTCCACCACACTCGCCTAAAACGCGTCCAAACTGAGAACGGCCTTGTGCCGGTTGTCCGGTTGACGGACTCACATGCCTTTAAAAACATTTATGGAGAACTGTCAAGTGTGAAAATCGCCTCAGTGATGTTCAATTATAACTCATATTATTATACATACACGATATAATTGTTTATCTAAAATTAATGATTATTTGCCGTCTGTGTACGCAATCAGTTTATTAGTGTAACTGTCGACGTACGAGTAATATTAGTGTGCAATGTGTGATCGCGTGCATGGTATTGCAGGAGGGCAGACCGAGGACGAGGAGGGCGACGACAACGCGGACTCCGACCAGGACGCCGCGGGGTGAGCGCCGCTCTACTCCACGCCACTCCACTCTACGTCTCTACGTCTCTACGTCTCTACGTCTCACGCGACAATACCTAACCACCCAAAATCATTCATTTTCTTTTACAACGGTTTACTGGGTAGTAAAAACCATCACATCCGCAATCTCAGAGACCATCGCAGGATTGCGTGATGCCAATAAATGTGCAAAGTCTTGCGATGTAGCGTGCGAGCGCAGATTTGTACGATGCCATATCGCATCGCATATTTGTGTACGAGCCCTGAACACTGTGGTATTCGAATCACATTGTTTACATTCTAATTACATTGATATTCGGAGGTCACTTAGCCTGGCTCGAGGGGGCGGAGGCTAAGCGAGCTCCGGGAGGTTGAGGAGGTTGAGAAAATTCTTGCTTCTAGAAATCTATTACTGGTTTTTATTTACATGCAATTTTAACATTCCACAAATAAATTTAAATAAAAACGAAATTCAAAACTTTACAAAAAGTAAGGCTAAAACTGAATCGTAAGAAATGAAACCGTATGAAAAAAGGATTTATTCAAAACAATTCAGCCTCTATTTGATGTTGGAGAACTTTAGGCGTTGAAAAGATTAAGAAATGATCAGAATGATCTAGTTAAGAGACCTCAAACAAATGTGGAGATATAATAAATAAATAAATATTCTGTTGCAAACAGAATGAATAAATATAATAAAGCCGCACATGCGCGAAACTGTAGTGTTAGGGTGCTTGCACACGCTGCTATTTGAGCTTGTCGTTTGATGGCACTTATTTTTAAATTTAATACGTATACGTTTTTAGAACCCTTATTGGAAAACGAATAGTAAAGGCAAAAGTATGCCAGTGTCAGGGAGCGGTAGAACGTTTGAATGCATTTCTTTTAGCGGAAGTCGAATAGCAGATTGTGCACGCGATGCATTGTTAATTTGTTAATTTCGTGTTTGTATTTACTATAAGGAGGTATTTTATAATAAAATAAATTTATTATAATGAGGAGATTTCATTTTAACTGTGACACTATACTAATATGCAATACTAATAGTAGGATCTGTCCTGGTTCGAAGCAGGCATCCACCATGTGATGTGACCAGTCGGTACCTAGACATAAAAAATGCAGTTATGCAACTCGGCTTGCTCCGAAACTGAAGCCACTGAGGTAAATAGGGTATTTCGCACCATGCAAGGAAAAATCCAAAATTATGTAATATTGATAGATTTTGTTAAAAGCAAGTGAAAAATGGTGATTTCTGTTCTAAAAATGTTAAAATTCAGGTTTGTTAATCTGTTTTTCAAATGTCAAAAACGCTATACGCCATGAAAGCTATCGGCGTGACGTCATTAGCAGTGTAAATAAACAATGGAGTCTTTGTTGACCTGTATTTTTTATTGATAATTTGCGTTTTCTCAGTTTTCTTGAATACCGCCACAGACAAAGAAATAATAATATAATTTTATCATGGAAGAAATTTGTGAAGGTGAGTGACGTGTGTGTGAGTGGCGAAATTTTTCGCATGCAATCCCGATTTCTGCTCATCTGAATTGAGGAACGTTAAGACATCTATGTAAGTATTTTCCCGGCATTTTAAATGCTTGTACTCTTGCAGTCAGGCACGAGACACCAACGATAAGGACTGTAAATCATTTTATTTTTCCAAAAATAACTCTTCCTTTACTGAGATGTATTGCTTACACTGCGAGTGACGTCACAAGCATGGCGGCAGCGCCGAGACGGCCGAGACCGTGTTTTCCCGGGGATTTTTGAAATTTAAAATAGTCTTTATTTACATATTTGTTTGCAAAAAAAAATTCCAATTTTTTATGGGTTTTTATGACTTACGAATTCATAATATAAAAAGCCTTTTGAAATAGGCCGTAATACCCTATTGTGCCACTGCGCAGTGTGACGAATTAGTAGGTTCTCTCATAATAATCAGTACCTTTTCTGTTCCTTACTTAATATTGGAATTAATTAATGTTATCTGGTTGTATGCAAACCCCTCTTTTTCAGTGGGCACTTTCATATTGATTTTTTATTTATCGAAGGTTTTTACTTTCAAAAATTGGTTAAATTAAAACCAACAAATTGGTAATTTGACACCACCGTCGCCTTGGTTCATCTCCTCACCAAGAGATGGCATTACATACGGCAAAAGGCAAATGCCAATTTATTGACTACCGCATAAGATTTGTTTGAAGATCAATTTATAATAAATAAAATTCGTGTGATTAATAAAATTGTGGGTTTGGTGATGGCTGCTGGATGGACCTAAGTTCATCCTGTCATCCCCGTCTTGTGACTCACCAGTCTCGGTAAGCCGACAACGGGCAGGCACTAACGTAGCTCTCATTCTTTTCCCAAGCTGCAGGGAAAATAAAGCTCTGGTGGAAACAGCCTGTAAATATAATAATTCACAAAATTTCTTTACAGGATCATGATGATCCAGCTTCATAATAAAAGAAAAAAAAGAAGACATACATAAATAGTTTTTTGTTACTTTTGATTGCTATTATGTTTATATTGTACTGATTTAATTACTTATTTAAATATAAAATTGTATAATAAAATTCCCGTGTTATTTATACATATGCATTCTGCAGGTGCGGACTATACTATATTCTTTGAATGCTACTGTGCGCGAAGCGAGTTCCTATCCTCATTATTGTAGATGTTTTTAAAACAATGTTCCCCCAAGGCCATCATACATTTTTTCACAAGCTTGTTGCAAATTTTGTAATTTGGTATTTCCACAAGCTTTGGCTTTTAATATTTGTGCTAGCAATATTATGCATAAACCTAATCTAATTGGGAGAGTACAGGACCTGCATGTTTTCACAAGCCCTTTTAATAAAGGTGTAAAAATAAAAACAAATATCATTAAATTTTCAAATCTGTTCGGAGGTTTAGAAATTTTCATATAATGATTAAAATAAAGTATTAAAATAAAAATAAAATAAAAAATAAATTTGTCAATTATTATCTTTGTGGTCACTAGGCATAGGAAAATGGGGGGACCATTATAGTAGGTAACATTGGACTGGCTTTTTAACAAGACATGTTCAAATTTCAAGGATGATTCGCTATTCTAACTTTAATCTTTATTCGTTTCTACTTAAGGTGGAAAAGTGACGTAAAAAAGTTAAATTCATGAGTAAGGGGAAATCACTGCCCACCTTGCTAAGTCACTGGCGGGAAATATATTGAATCATAGTCGAGTTTACGAATTATATGTGTTGCGAAATATTTGTTTCGGAGAGCACTTTTGTTTTATACAATACAATATCATTGGCACTACCTGGTTTTGTATTAGTAGCCATTACTATTCTATCTATTGCAATCCGACATAATATAGATTAGTTCGATAAATTATTGTGCTGTATGTTTACGAATACATATATATTACGTAGTGTAAAACGAATAATATATATATAACGTAGTGTAAATTAATTAATTAATTAACCTTCTCAATACTTCGATATTTTCAAGATGTGATTCATACCCAGTCGATAGATGGATCCAACTATAATCAATTACTGTTTTCATCTTTTACATTTTTTTATTGTATTGGTACGAGTACTTAGGTAGGTACAAATATGTAGCAAACGAATACCTATGCAGGCCATATAACGTCAAGTGGTCACTGCAACCTATGAACATCCAACACTTTCAAATAAGGTAGGAATTCATAGGTTGGACATACGAGTACCTATTGGACACAGATATCTAGACATATATTAGTATTTTATCTATGATCTAGACGAAACACTACACGTGAACATGCTGCCGTATTAAATTTTGAGCATATTAAAATTTCTTATTGTACTGCTTGGAAGGCTTAGTGAGCAATAAGTATTTCCGCAGCAATATTGCTGTTTCGACGGCGGGAAAATTGACATAAGCGCAGACAGTTTGTGTGCGCCATTTTTCCGGTGACGCGGCGCGAGCCCACACTTCGCCGGAGCCGCGTGACGTCAGTGCCTTGACACCCGGCAAAAGTAGAGGAAGAACAACCGATATTGTCGCGTGCCAATGCCAAACATATTCCTTTACGGTAAACTCGTTTCCGAAAGCCATTGATTCCTGGTATAAATAGATATTATGTTATATTTTACATAATACATGTACCTATTGGTGCACTTAATTTTGACGTCACTAGTTTTTATTATATGTGCTAATCTAAGTCAAAGGTTAATGTATAATTAATGCAATTTAATTCATGACCTAGGTACTTACCTGTAGTCTAGGTATACAGGTTTACATAATATATTGTATCAGGCGTTACTTTGCGGAAATCTATTGTTATTTAGGTTGTATTTATATTTCTTTGCAACAATCCGCACACGTGGAACTTGTTTTGTAACCACCCTCCCTTATCTCTTTGAGTAGGTATATACCATAATAACTTATTCCAATAATACACGACACGTGTTTCGCCCCAAAACGGAGCATCATCAGGTGATGTGGACTCTACAACGGTTGGTTGCTGCCAATAAATACAACCTAAATATACAGGTTTAGGTACTTTGGATTCGAAAGTCCCCGATTCCGTGAGTCCTGCCAGGACAATCTTTTTCTCGAGGCTTCTCTTTCCAAAAGGAAGACTTGCAAGATCTGGTGTTTTTGTTGGGGTTGTGTGACTTTTCCTCTAAGTTCCTCAGATCATCATTCATGAGGTTAGCAACAACATCGCGTTCGATCTCAGGACCTTCGATCATATTTGAGGTCCACTAGAAAAGTGAGCTGCACGCCTGCGATGATATCAAACCATCAGGGTGTGCGCAGATTCCTCTACCTGTTTTAGCTTACAAAAATGTTTCTTAAGATAGCGCGTAACATTGTAATCGCGTAAGTTGAAAGCACATCGCAGGGCACACGTGTTGCGCGTTGCGCGTGCGCAGTGATGGCGGCGGGCGGAGCGCGGCCGGCCCCGCCCTCGGCGCGCACGCCTCCCGCCGCGCTGCGACCGACCGACTTTCGCCTTCTACCCTTCTGTTCTATGCTTCCGCACTAATTCTCACCACTTATCAAATAACGTGCATTGCGTTGACATTTTGCATAATCGATCAATACAATTAAATACATAGGTACTCGTATAACGGCCCGAACACGATTTAGATATCACATCTCTTCGATCTGTGGCCAATTTGTGAGGAATACACGAAACCTTAAAATTAAAATTTTGTCATTGAAATATGGCATCTCGTTATCCAATTTAATGTACGTATAAGCAGCGCAATGGGGGGTTCGTATATCGTACGATCATTACAAACAAGCAAAGGAGAGTTGAATAAATTGAAGAGTTGAGTAATTACGTGACTACGATTCTACGAAAACAATAATTTGGGTAGCAGGTTGAAAAGGTCGGGCGGTTCGTTGCCATGGGGGCAGCCGGCAGCCGGCAGAGGTCGTCGCCATGTCGCGCGGAGACGGCGGTGCCGGGCCGCGTGACGAGTGATGGGACGGGAGACGGGTAACAGGTGACGAAGTGACGGGATGTAGGTCGTGCGGGCGCCGCCGTGGCCTTCCAGAGCCCTTGAACTTGCCGTACGAGTTATACAGCTATACACACCCCTCCAAACAAGACAACTAATTCAATTAATATCAGAAGGTAGATACTCGACCTGTTATGATGTTCAGTTCTTATACGTAGGTAATTTATGTATGTACCTACCTACCCCTATTATAATTGCCGGAGTCTACGATCTCTTTAAAGGTTAAGAAACTTAAGAATATTAACTACTAGAGTCACTATTGTCTTGAGTACGTAGATAACTATGCGTTGAGGTATTGCAGAAGCCAAATTGTAATAAATATATTGTAACTGCAAATTTAGGGCTCCCTTCTATAAATATTTTATGTTTGGGTGTATGCTTTTATATAAATATATGCACTTAATTTGATATCTACGTGTATAGTAATAAGTAAGTATACCTAATCATCTTGCGTAAGTATGCACCTACTCACCTACCTATGTAAGTATTCATATCCACTACTTACATAGGTGCTTTGGGTTAAAATAATTCCCACGGATTTACAAAAATAAATTATTTTCTCATCGTTGGACTTATTTAAAATTACCTATACTTATAATGTTATGTAAAATTTTAATTGTTTTATCCGCTTACGGAGGCAAATATTAAGATTGAAGTAAGTATTGAACACGCCTAAATACCTAGCTACCTAGGCAATAACAGAACTGAACTGAATTTAACCAGTCATCTTCGCATTTCTACAGAGCAAACAATAATAAGCGAGCGAATTATAAAAGGCTCTCTATATCTCTGTCAACAGTGTTTTGTAGATTGTGGAAGCATTTCTCTGCGAGCGCCGGCGGCTGAAGCTCTCGGAAGCTAACTAACCTAACTTCGCGTAAACATTAGCCACACAAATTCACACAATGTTTTGCCTTATTCGAATATGCCAGAATTTCATGTGAGTATATCTTTGTAAATAAATTTCAATGATTTAAATTTGTTAAATAACATTTTTGTGAGTGTGTAGACCTTATGTCTACGCGAGAAATCCTCTACGAAAGCATTACAATTTTTCTAAAGAACTGACTGAAATGATTTCAAATTGGTTTAATTGGAGTGTAAAATGTTGTAAAGGGAAATTAATAGACTTTCGATGGTAAATCGAGGAGTGATGGTATGCGGAGCACGGGCCGCGCGTGTGGTCGCGGCCGCTGCAGTGGTGCCTGACTCACGGCGTCACGGCGCATGACTCATGAATCACTGGTGAACGATTAGGGGATACTACTCAATTTCCCAGTTTAATAAGGATCTCCGAAAGTATTCGTTCAGAATCTTAATTCCTTTTAAAAATGTCAAAAATCACTTTTTTCTGCTACGATTTCATTTTTCCCTCGTCCTTTCTTAATTCTATTTTTGTTATTATTCTCCTTTGCTTATACTTTCTTATCTCCTAACCTGTTGGTTTTTCATATCTTTTCAATTTTTTTATAAGTAGCGCAAGCAAACACGCAAACAGACAGACGGGCCACCTGATGGTTAGTGGTCACCGTAGCCTACTGACACGTGCAACACCAGGGTGGTCGCTAATGCGTTGCCGGCAATAAAGGAGTGCTTTTTATGCCCTTCTTGAAAAACCCCATTGTAGAGTCCACATCACCTGATGATGCTCTGTTTTGTGGCGAAACACGTGTCGTGTACTATTGGAATAAGTTGTGATGGTATATATCCTATATCCCTGGAGATAGGGAGTGTGGCGGGTCCATACCAAAACACGTTCCACGTCATCCACGTGTGCGTATTGTTGCAAAGAAATATAAATACACCTTAAATACTTTTAATAATTGTAAAGTAGGTAGGTAGTAAGCGTAAAAAAAAATTAGCCAAGCCAAGGAGAATTTTTGAACTCGTCAGGTAATTTCGTTTTTCATCGACAAGCTGCAGGCAGTAGGGCTAGTTGTGTTGTGTTTCTGTTCTTATCTGTTCCTTTCTGTTCTGTTGTGATATGATCAGATTTTAAAAAAATGATATTTACGGTACAATTTACAAAATTTATTAAAAATTAACAAAATTTTTAATTTACTTTTTGTACAGATTTTCTGAATACTTTCCTAATTAAATATTGTATTACAACTAATTTGAGTTAGTTGTAATACAATAAACTACCTAACTAACTAACTTAACTAAATCCATTGCAATCCTTCGGTTATCTTCTATTTGATCCAGTGTCGAGCGGCCTCGTTTCCAAAACAGAATTTACAATGACGTAGTGACATGTTCGCTCGTATTATTTTTTATGAAGGTTTAGTATTTACACGTGTGTGTAAAATGACGCCGCGTTGAGGATTAGGCAAGTGCGTGATGATATGACGTACAAGGATAATATCTTCGAACACATTTCACAAAATAGTAACGGATGATGTGGCTGGTATCATCATATACATAATTACAATATGTAACAATAATACATACTTTATTACAATATAGCTACAAACCATAGGTAATAAAATACAATTATTATCTTCTTATAGCGGTGATAGCCCAGTGGCTTAAAATTCGACCTCGAATCGAGGGGTCCGGGTTCGAATCCCAGTGGAGCGCACCAATGACTTTGTAAAAAAACAGTTATGTGCGCTTTATAAAAATTAAATATCACCTGCTGTTACGGTGAAGGAAAACATCGTGAGGAAACCTGCATGCCTGAAAGTTCAGAAAAAAAAAGTTCTCAAAGGCATGTGAAGTCCACCAACCCGCACTAGGCCAGCGTGGTGGACTAAGGCCTACATCCTTCTCATTGTGAGAGGAGACCCGACCCTGTAGTGGGTCATTAATGGGTTACTGACATTATCTTCTTCCTTAAAGATAAGAAAAATGCAATTTCAGTGTTAAGTTAAAGTGATAGTTTTACAGATAGGTACGTGGAAGCTTAAGCACTTAATCTTGTAACCCTGAAGGTTCCTTTTATTTCTTTTAAATGCGGAAATATCGATGATTTCACCACGTTTCGCAGTAAATTAGAGAATTTCTAACCTTAGCGGTGGGGTATTTTATAAAGTGTTTATCTGATAAACACTCTTCCTAACCTAACACCTTCGTTATCAGCGTAACATGTGTTTGTTATCTTTCAAAAGACAACGGAATCGGGAATACCATACTAGGACACTGAGGAACGCAAGTCCTTGTAATCGCGATTAGATCATAAATATGAGTCGAGCTGACGCTAAAATGAAACCCGTGACACAATTGTCATAATCTTATTGTGTATTGCTAAAACGATGAGAAAACGATCATGCATTATCCTGAGGTGTATTATTATAAATGACACCTAGAGCACGCATCATAGTTATTGTCCGTAACCCATGAATGACCCACTACAGGCTCGGGTCTCACAATGAGCAAGATGTAGGCTTTAGTCCACCACGCTGGCCTAGTGCGGGTTGGTGGATTTCAGATGCCTTTGAGGACATTTTTTTGTGAACTTCAGGCATGTAGGTTTCCTCACGAAGTTTTCCTTCACCATTACAGTAAGTTTTATTTAATTTTATAAACAGCGCTTAACTTCTGAAGAAAGTTATTGGTGCGTGCCACTGGGATTCGAACCCGGACGCCTCGAGTACCTACGAGGTCGGATTCTTAATCACTGGGCTATCACCGCTTCATAGTTATTACAAGAAGAATATGCAGCTTTACGATGGGTCATGATAGTGGGTTTCAGAGGCTCTACCACTTAAACGTGTAAAGTCGTAAGACATTGAAGACTTCCACCGTGACGGTTTTGTTTAAAAAAAGAAAAGAAGAAAAGAAAAGAATGTGTTTATTGTATGGAGTCGACTATCGAATGGTGTAATAATACAAGATGTGACTTTTTTAAATATTAACAGGTTCGATTCCTTGGCTAGGAATATTGATTTTTCTAAAATCCAATAATTTAGTTTTAGTTTTCATCAAAATCGGTTCCCAGACTCTTTTCAGCATTTTTCGCTAGTCTTCATAGTTTTGGATTTCCCCATCCATGCGCACTTGAAAAATTCACTCTGTACATATATCATTCCCTAAACAAGATTATGGGAATTGTAAGGCAATTTATCAGATTTGATGAATTATGTTTATTACTCAGATAATATTTGCTTTGGTTTAAGAAAGCTCACTTGATGCTTAGATTTGGCAGAATATAAAAGAAATTTAGGAGTTTAAGAAAAGTACGTGAAATGTTCGTTCCTTGATAGACTTATTTCATTTTAACTTTAAAAATAAAATGTTTTTCGCAAAATTAAGTATACCTGAACAAGACTCAATGTATCCGATGAGACATTATTTAAGTATATTGAATACCACTATAAACCCTAAACGTCGAGGGGCCGAACCGAAGAAACCACGGAAAGACAAAAATCATATAAAAATAGTATATTTAAATATTAAAGCTTATACCTTATTTTCTTAAAAATATGTCTGTACAAAAAAATCACAACCAAATTCAATAAATAATAACAACTAGGGACTGGGAAACGCCTGCTCACTCGAATAAATTAAGGAATGTCACTAGGAAGTGTAGGAACTGGAGGAGATTCTCGGCGAAGGGTCGCTTCGCGGCGCGCGGCGGCGGCGCTCACGGGGGCGGCGGCAGGCCCGGCGCCTCCGTGCTGCGGCCGATCATGCACGCGCACCCCACCGACACGTCCTGCGCCTCCGTGCGGTTCTCGCGCCGGTTGAACACCACCACCGTGTCCGTGATCTCCACGCACTCCATCACGCGCTTGTTGTGCGTGTGGTGGCAGCAGTCGTGCCGCCGGATGCCGTTCTCGTCGCACCACTGGTCCGTCTTCTGCTCGCACTTCAGCATTTTGATCTTCTGCGGGATGCGGTCCGGGTTCACGTCGATCTCCACCTTGATCGCGCACACCGTCCTGTTGATCATGTCGTTCAGCGCCAGCGAGCGCGGGTGCGCGTCCGGCGGCCGGGCCACCGCCGCGACGATCGCCGCCGCCACGACGAGGTATCTGGGGTCGAACATGGGAGCGTCGCGTGCGCTCTCGATAAGCCTGAATGTCGAATGGAGCAGGTGAGGTCGAATCGTTGGTTTTATGCGGGCCGCCGTCGCAGGGAGGCAGCGCCGCGGCCGCTCGGCGCCCGGGGCGGAGGCGCGCGTGCCGCGGCGGCGGGAGACCGGCAGAAGCGCGCCGCTCGCCTCGCGCGCCGCACGTCGCGTGCGCGCTCCCGGACGCCTCTCGGGTGCATAAGTGCGAGTCGCTTTTTGTGTATCGGTCGATTTGTGGTGTGACAATATAAAAGTGAAGCGATTAAGGGAAGAGTGAAGTTGCAGCCGACCGATCGAGCTGGTTGAATTTTTTTTTCAATTTTCACGAGCGAATTGTATGTCGTAGCGGACGAGTTATTTTCGTAGAGGACCAATGATCGGAGGTGTGGAAGTCGGATGCGCAGGATTGGTCGGCGGGGCCGGCCGCGTGCCGCACCCGCACGTGACGCCGCAGCGGCGCGGCCTCGGAGCGGGAGCTTTGCCGCCGCCCGCCTACCGCGCGGCCGATCGAAGGGCGGGCGGCCGTGCGTACGACGCTTCATTGTGAAGATTCGATATAATGTTAAGTTCCTACTTTCCTATATGGCATAAATAATACCTACTATATTTTTCATACTTCTTAAGTTCTTAGATGTTGTATCGAATAAAAAAACTAACAGTCGAAATTCGAACACTGAACGTCGTCCTGTTCATTAAAAAGAGTAAAAATTTGAGTGCTTCGTGAGGTATTGTGGAGGAGTGTAACCCGCCGCGAAGTAATAATCAAGACAATTCTAATATTTCGGCTGAGAACGAGTACTGGGGAGTTAGAATTGAGTAAGCTATCTTGGCCTGTTGTAGATCTACGGGCGAATTATAATAATAAGTTTAATAGTAACTTTATTTGGTAAACTATCTACCGAAATTTATGTAAACAGCAAAACTTGCCTAGTAAGTATAGTTAAGTTTTTTTTGCAAATCAAAACAAGGTCGTATGTTGTTAGGCGATTCGCTATAAAAATAAACTAACCGGTCTATAAATAGTGAGGTTCACGGCCGCGGGTCGGTGCATGGCGCGCGGCCGGCCATTAATTAGCGCCATGTGTGATAATGGATGTACGAAGATCTACGCTACCCCGTGTCCCATGCGAAAAACTATTTGTAACAATTCTATACCTATATTTGTGCAAATAAACGTTTTGTCTTTGTTTTTGAAAATTTTCTCTTACGACAATGTTATTGCATATATTTTGTTGCATGTAAGTGTTCAATTAGGTCAGCTCAATACAGAGTGATTACATTTTTGCCAATTTTTGCCAAAAGGCCAAGGCCTAGAAATGGCGTTACGCCATGCACGTGTTATGGAATTAGTAACATGTACATGTATTTGAACACCTTGTTATTTTTTTGTGTAAACAATCGTTTTGTACTGTACAACTGGACATGCTTCACATATTCATTCACGTGTAATATTTACTATTTTATCGTTACAGATTGTGGCATATTTATTTAAGTATTTGTATGTAAGAGGAGCACCATGAACTATTTCATAACAAACAGTCAATATTTTTTTTTAATATTTATTTTAAGGGAGTTTGGTCACCTAGTGACTATGTCACTCCCGTAAGTAACGAAATACAAATATATATGGCTACATTTCTATATCTAATATACATAATTATAAATTAATAAAATCAAATCCAGTAGGTAATCTAAACAGTCAATATTTATATCGGCAATTAGTCGCGATGTCAATGAACTATTCGCGTAGCAGTTTCGTAGCGGCGTAGCGTGCGCTGCGGTTCAGTGTAGATCTAGACTGTAGACACAGTGGAGAGTAATACGATATCAATCACAGACGGGTGGGAAGCATTTCTTCAATGATATCCTTGTAACCTTGTAACGCTGTAACCTTGACGCAATAACCTCATTATGACGCAATAAAAACAAAAGTAAGGGTTGCAACTAAATATTTCATATCGGCTATGTAGGTATTGATCAATAATGTTGATGTCTGTCTGTAACCCATTAATTACCCACTGCAGGGTCCGGTATCCTTTCACAATGAGAAAGAAGGATGCCTTAGTACACCACGCTGCACGCTGGCCTAGTGCGGGTTCACCAATCTGCACTCGGCCAATGTTCTCAAAGGCATGTAAAGCCGGTGAGCTTTGTTTTTAACATTTTTTTGTGAACTTTCAGGCATATAGGTTTCCCCACGATGTGTTCCTTCACCGTTACAGCAGGTGATATTTAATTTAATAAACCGCACATAACTTTTTTAAGAAACTTATTGGTGCGGTTCTGTATTAATAAATAATTACGAACCGAACGTTACGAACTATCATTGTTGTCTAATATCATCCTGTATGCAAGAGATGCAATGAAGAGAGCTTACCCCGTATTAGTTTACAATGTAGACGTCACAGAAATACCGTTGTACAACAAGAGTTTGGTTTCAATAGAACTAAGTGAGTTTTCCTGTTTGAGGATATAAACAATAACTAACTTAGTCACTGTCTCGTATTTGCTACTGTACCTACTTCTATTTATAGCTTGGAGCGTGGGAATCATAATAATTATAATTATCGTTATTATATTCGCATGACAAAATTAGAATATAAAGTTGTTGACGCTATAATTTAAACAATTCGACCACTATTATGAATGCAAAAGTTTGTGAGGATGGGTGGATTGATGTTTATTACTCTTTAACGCAAAAATACACAAACACAAATAAATTGACAGATAGAAAACTTTTTATCCCGCTCTGGGTCAAATTAACAACAACTGGGTCAAATTATGTTGGTTAATAACTTATGTTGTGGTTGACGCCATAATTTGAACAATAATCAATAAATTGATTCAACGGATATTTAAAATTTGTGGTTATATTTAATGGTATGATGTTGTGGTTATAGTGTTAGTATACATATACGTTTGTACACTCATAATATTATATTTAACATGTACCTATGTATAGCTCTCAAGGCAGCGCTTGGCACAGGAAGCTAATAGCGAGTGATAAAAAATTGCGAAGTTTTATTCCTTATGTAATTTTGCAATTGGATAGATACAAATCTTATATCTAATATCGTACGTGGTGTGTTGCTACTCAAGCGGCTATGTTCGCCCCCAATGTTGATGATGATGATGCAACCGTTGATGATGAATGGTGAAAAAGTTATTTAAATGAAAATGTCAAAAATAACTCTCCGTGTGTAATCCGTAATTCTCAGAAATTGTAGAGTCCTTAATTTTAGTAGGCTATGTGTATTGTTTATTGATAACATAAGTATATCGTATCACACTATAAGCACAACACTTGCAACTCTGCGTAGAGTTCGCCAGATCCAGTCTGGGTGTGATACAAATTTTAAGTCTTATCTCAGAAACTTAATTGTAACATTTTCTTTGCTAGAAATCGAACCTAGGTCATGCTCCATAATTCCAAAAAATGAACGTGGAGGTTCAAAATAATAATATACACGTTTATAATTGTTGTCGTAGTGAGTTTCTATCTTTATTGTACGAGTAAAAAATTTACATAGAGTAATAAGGTGTACGCATTTATCATTCGTGATTTGTAATGAACATAACTATGTCGTATGTATGCGGTCGCGTGGCACGACGCGAGGAGCGCACGCGTCGTCTGTGGAGGCCTTTGCACTGCACGGATACTCACAATCTGAGTCGCTAATATATATTTTTATGCTTCTAGTAAATGTATGTCAAATCAAATCAATGTTTCATTCATTCATGAAGTTACACGTACAAGCTGTGTACACTTAATGAACGTCATACTTACATGATGGACTATTATAAAACATCTCTTACATCCGCTTTCAGCCAGGAGAAAAAAGCGGGCGGAAAAAACTCCCAGCACTCTTTTAAAATCAATTATGAACTAAGTATATTGCAGTATGATTTTCGACCGATACCTAAATTTTTTTATTACTTTTTCATAGCAAACATTGACCTCTCCATAAGAGACACAAATTCACAACCAGCTTCGGCTCTGTCTGACGTACCTGGAAAATAAGTCCCCTAACTACAGTTGTCCCATTTTTTAATAATTCTGCCACTCTTAATCTTAACAAGACTACAAAAATCTGTGGGTAGGTTGATAAGGATGAGTAGATTAACTTAAAACTTTAACTGTAACTTTCTCCATTCTCAATTCTTCAGGCGTGGAGCGACAGACGCGGGGCGCGCGGCGGGGAGCTGGCAGTCCAGGGACGGCTGTGTTGTAGAAGGTGATGCTGCGGCGTGGATATTACGAGTACATACCGGTGGCATCGCATCGCATGTCCTATCTTGCCGCCATAATGGCTCTAAAACTAAACTTTGAATCCTTGCGGTAACTTTAAACTACAACATTAAAGTGAATGAAATCTTTGTTGTTAAAAGTTAATAAAGATGACCTGTTAAGGTAAAAGTCCCTATAATATGTCATTGTTCCTTATCTTTTATAATAGGATGTAAAAATTGTACATATATTGTATATATATTGAAATTGTGAATAAATTGATTATTTGTTTATTTTCGTTTACGGGTAATATTTTGTTAAATTCTGTACCTACAATAAATAATTTAATTCATTCACACATTCCTGTAGACTTAAAACTTGATATCTTTGTAAATTGTTAAACCGCAATGTTTTACCTCATGTGTTCGCTTTACAATAACTCTTACAATTAGCGCGCTGAGCCGCTGTGTCAGGTCAGCACAGTATTATGTCTGTCTGTCACTCTTTTACACATAAATGTTACACATAGGTATTGAGCACTGGTCAATATCGTTATATTATGCTGTAGTAGTTACATAATTTTAAGTAGGTATTTTTGTTATTCCTGCCTGTACCTATTTCTATTGTAACTGTGATATATGATAAGAAAATAAAGAAAATTTATAAATGTCAAATAACATTTTATTTTTTGCCCTTTTCCGCTTTTTTAACATAAATGTTTGTGACAGTCAGAATTGTTGTATAGCAGTTAGTTAGACACTTAGTAGTTGCACTTGTTTATTTAGTAGTGGCGAGGTTCACCAGGCGGCCATTTTGTGCAGGAACACTCGACAATACTCGACTGTAGTACAATCCTAGGGGTGCCCCACCCCCCTACCCTATACTGACTGACTCGTGACTGCTTACTGCGCTGGTGCTCTGCTTGATCCTCGGTAAGGACATCATTGGTCAGTTACGCTCGTATCCTCGTATCCTTATCTGCCACCGCTTGCCGCGCACCGTTCCTTCTAGAGCGGCGCGTGGTGACGGTCCGCCGAAGCCGTTTTATGCGCTACAGTAGTGCTATCTCGTCCGAATAAGGACACTTTATCCAACTGATGGAATATACAAGGCATTATAATAATAATTTGATAATGGGAGGTTTTTGCGCTTGTAAAATTTAAAAATCATACGATCACACCCAAGTTTTGTATGTGGGTTTCCCTCGAAGTAAAACTACTTTGAAACAATTTGTGGCAAACCAAACCCATTAATAAGACACAAGGGTGACCCAAGCCACCAAGCCTCATAGTACCTGCGACAAGAAGCGATCTAATTCTTAGACATTGGTAGAAGGACATAGGCAGAAGAGCATAGGGTGAGAAGAAGAAAAAACTTTTACTTCTATTTTAAGCATTCTAGAATAATCTATTTTAAGCATTGATGAAAATATTACAAGTAGCTAATAGAAAAAAAAATAACGTAGTAAAAAAACGATCATTTTATTTTACTAATACAAAAAACTTTTAAAGTAACATGCATCCTTACTTACTCAAACATTCCTCAGTAAAAAATAAGCTCCATCATTGTTTACTGCATTTAAATTGTAAAAAGAATTAAATTATTCGTAAGGAGCTAATGTCAGCCTGCAATGATCACAGTATGATGACTGGTATGACCTCAGTGTAAACAGCCAGTGATTTAGATAAAATTGAGTAGTTCAAACTACTGTGTCACGGTCGTGTCACGATAATCCGAAATTATTTAATACGACCCCATAATAAATTTCAATAGAATCTTTACTTTTAATCCTCGCAAGAGTTTTGAGTAACTAAAACTCATACTATTTTCTAAAATTAACAGTTATTATTATTTTACATTTGGACTTAGCGGTGATAGCCCAGTGGCTTAGAATTCGACCTCGAATCGAGGGATCCGGGTTCGAATCCCAGTGGCACTCACCAATGACTTTGTAATAAAAGTTATGTGCGATTTATGAAATTAAATATCACCTGCTGTTACGGTGAAGGAAAACATCGTGAGGAAACCTGCATGACTGAGAGTTCACAAAAAAAAAAATGTTCTCAAAGGCATGCGAAGTCCACCAACCCGCAGTAGGCCAGCGTGGTGGACTAAGGCCTACATCCTTCTCATTGTGAGAGGAGACTCAACCATGTAGTGGGTCATTAATGGGTACTGACAATTATTTTACAGTCATTTAACAGATAGTCATATTCCTATAAGTATAAGAATTTATGTTTCTCTGATAAATATTTTTTTCTAGACTAGCTTAATGTCCGTGTTCTGCGTATCTAAAAAAATGTGGGTTAAAGAAATCTACAATTCGAGAATTCAAATTATAAGAGCGGTTATACTCGTATAACTCCACTACATGTTAAATTTAAGATTGAAATTTAAGATCAGATCATATCTCATCTTCAAAGGCGTGTCTAGCATCACAGCTGCTCTACACGCACGTTGTATCGATTCAAAACAAATTCAATAATCTCAAAAACTCACGTAATAATAAAATTATTAATTTTTTTATGTGTGGAAACCCCGGGCGGGCATGTGACGCGCGTCACGCGTGGGTATCTCGGATTTATAAAATGCTGGTACAATTAGGTACCTACAACAATAAAATGATATTACGTTTTTTCTTAAGAGTCTCATTTTGTAAACAAACTAATATTATTAACCCATTAATGACCCACATGACAGGCAGGGTCGGGTCTTCTCTCACAATGTGAGTCGAATCCCAGTGGCGGGCACCAACAAGGACTTTGTAAAAAAAATTAAGTGCGCTAATGCGCTTTATAAAATTAAATATCACCTGCTGTAACGGTGAATGAAAACATCGTTAAGAAACCTGCATGCCTGAGAGTTCACAAAAAATGTTCTCAAAGGCATGTCAAAGTCCATCAACTCGCAATAGGCCAGCGTATAGCCACCCTTCTCATTGTGAGAGGAGACCCGACCCTGCAGTCAGATCGAACTTTTTATTCCTATCTGTCCCCTGCAGGGGACAGAATCGGGGGACAGATAGGAATAATCCCATTCATGGGTTACAGACAGAGATTACGCTGGAAGGTAATTTTACTCCCGTCATTTCTAGTCCAAAACCAAAATACCTAAGTTCAGAGAACTTTAGCAAGCTGAAGGAGTCGCCAAGAGTTCAGTCGCCATAAGTCGCGGGATGGTGGCGGGTCACTGACCCGACGCAACCTTGACGCATTGAAGCGCGCGGACTACGAGTACCTATAGTCATATAGTAGCTATACACTGTACACCCACACCGTGTCTCTCTCTAGGTCACAGATAAAATAATAACAACATTTGTAGAGCAGGATTCGGGTTTTTTTTAATTGACTTTATTAAATTATCAAACTATACGTAGTTTGATAATTTACTGATTTAACTGTTTGCTCTATTGGCTGCAACCAGAGCAACGTACTTAAATACAACAGATCGTAGGTTCGATTTCCGAAGGAGAAAATACGATTACGTCTACTTTGGGGCAGGTCGGAAGAATTAAAAAATAAAGTTTTAAGTCACTTTATATTCTATGGCTATTATAGTCCAAAAGTCCAAACCCAACTAAAGTAGTGCTAGTAGTGTGACCTCAGTGATACCTTACTCGTGAACTAATAGTATGCATTTTTATAGGCCTTTGTAGATCTGTAAATAAGCAAACCTTCCCTAACGAATTCCCCTCCGTTCCCTCTTGGGCCCCTTAGACCAGCGTGCAGTAATAGTTTGTCTAAAGTTTTCTTAGACAATTAAGCGCAAGTTTGGAATACAAACTTGTGATTTGTCATTTTGTGTATGGTTTGGTCACTGATGTCAAATTGATGCTAAATTGTAGGTAGGTAATAGGAAGATGCATGACTAACACTAACACTGAGACAGTTGAAACGTACCTACGGACTCATGACTCAGGGCACTAATGTAATGGAATTGAACTTTGTATTAATCAAGTTCACTGAAAAAATAATACATAGTTCTTCTAATTGAAATTGCAAAGTAAGTAGTCTTTTCGTTCAAACTGATACTTCTTCGTCAGAATTTAAATATCCGACGATTTTATTCGTGTTAACCAGCCGTAATATTGTAAGAAATAATAATTATTGTTGGTAATTATTTATTATTATAGAAACATCGGACTAATCGGAATAATTTGCCACTGTAGGAGTAATCTGACCTTCAAATTTTATATCAAGTTCTTCATCGATGTTTTGAATTTGTTTTGTAATATTACAGGATGATTTTAAAGACTGTATTTCCCGTCAAAAAGATATATCAGTATGAAGTGTGCTCGGCTCGTGCGGCGCGCCTCACATAGCCTCAGCTCACGCGTAATTGCTGGCACGCGCGGGAAATCACCGCTTTTTTGCCTTGTCCACAGGTCACAATTATGCACATTAAACGAATAGCTTTGCGTAACACTGTAATTAAATAGATATATTGTATTCTGTAAATAGATATATTTAATGGTTAAGGTTATTTAAGTTGTTTTTAATAACACTGTATAAAATTGGAATAACGTGTCTATTTCCATTTCACATTTGATCGGACGTTGTCTAAACATAAGAAACTTAGACACCTCCTAAGCAATTTTTTTGCAGGGACTATTTGAGACTATTATCTCGAAGGTGTTTGTCTTGATTGTCACTGACGTAGGTATCAATTTGAGCGCCAGGATGTGTTTGACAGAAGATTTTCGAGATAAATAAATATATTACGAGGACACTGATCCTCAAAAGCAATTATTTAAAATATTAGTTAAATTTAACATCGATTTATATTACTATTAGATTCACAAGACCGCAGTAACTATCTACTTAATATTTCATAACTATATTCTCATGTCACAAACATGCCATTTTTGAGAATAAACTTATAGCCTTATTTAACGAAATATTATAATATAATTAATAACTGCCGAATATTACACAACACAATAAAGTTGTGTAATGTAATTGTCCAACAGAGCGATGACGTGACGGAGAGGCGCGTGGCGCATGGCCGCGGCTCGTGCGCGTGCGCCGTGACTCAGTGGGGTATCCCAGTGACGTCGTATGCTTTCGAGCGCGCGCATTTCACCCCACATCTCACGTCTCACGAACCTAAACCGTTATAGACGGCAAGAAAGTTCACTTTTACAATGTAAAAGTTGACTCATAAAAGTGCAGTTCATTTACACATTGTCGCAAAATTCCGATGAAATTAATAATTACAATACACTTGACAACATTACACGGCAAATAAGGCACATTTACATACAATTACATCATGTTTTCATAACAACATTTTAAATGTACCCAAAGTATTTAATTGCTTACATTTAAAATTGAGACCACTGCATTCTATAGACATTTTTATTGTATACCTACATCCGAATTAGTACAGGACTTTTTTTTATTTTATATTAGTACAAAGGTGCACTTTATGCATCAAGGGCATTCTCTACGGTCACGGTAACACAGTGGTCCGAAAGTCAACGAACTATCTATGTAAGTATTAAGTACTTAGATGCATTGCTCTTGATATAAGATGATCTTTACACTCCTAAGAAAGCATATATGAAACATATCAAAATTGAGTATTTATTTCGACGCGATGTACCTGGTCTACGATTATGAACATAGCAAGATCCTTGGATCGATCGATCGGAATAACAAACTTTCTACAGCTTAAAGCTTCGTAATTTTTCAGCGGATTATTTCCAGTCGGCAAAGCTCGTTATGCTAATCTTTGGCACAACCCTCATTAGACCACAAAGCTCTATTCACAGGTACGACAATACTTAAGCTTCGTTTTTACGCCATAACATGAGTTTTACAAGGGCACATTCTCAATCAGTTTCGGGAAACTAATTAAGTTTAAACACAAGTAGTGACTGCTTAGCACTTATTCACAGATAAGAATAAAGAGACAAGCGTCGGAAGATTCTGAAGGACGGAAAGAGAGATCTGTTTTCGTAGGTAAAGAAGCTTATTACTGTAGGTGTAGGCAATATTTATGGTTTTATGTTACAGAGAATAACATCGGATAAACATAAAGCAATAAAAGCAATATGCATAAATGTATTCATGTTCAAACCAGTTCATTCTTGGCCAAACATTAATAAACTTGTTCCTAAGTATCAGTAAAGACTTACTTTTATGCCGAGTGCTGCGCGTGCCATCTTAGGTCACTGACAGGACGGGTTCCGATACACTTGCCGATTGTTGATATATTATTATGGGTTTCAATAATCGATCTTAGGATAGTGATAAAGATACTGTTTGGTTGCCAAGATACTCTTTATAATTGCTTTGTAATAGAATAACATGTTGCCCGGTAATCAAAAAATATTAGGGGTATCCATATTTGATGATTGATTATTAAAACCGGCCAGACACCGGCATTTTTTGTGGTCAACACACTTGTTTTTAGACCTAAGTCTGTGCCTGACCTTTAACATCAAATACATGTCAAAGTGTTTTTTAGAAAATCCTCACATTTTTCCTAACCTAAATTATATGAGACCAACTAGTCCAGTGACTGTCCTAGTGTAGCAAATACATGATACTTACATGTGGGTACACCGACGCCGTGCGCGAACTCGCAACTTTCACTCACGCCAAGACCTTGACCTGACACATCTTTATATGTTCCCTCTATGCTCTGCTCGCATCTTCACCCACGTGAGGTTTTTGACCTCGAAGTCATCAATTAGGTCGACAATACAATCCATATTTCGTCACAATCGGCCCAGCACCGGCATGAAAGCGAGAGTAGGTAACATAAGCTCCATCACTCTTTATCAAGTAGATTTAGAAACAGGGAGCTACGGAGCATCAGGCTCCTCAATCAAAATATTGTTGGTCGCGAAAGCTACATTGCATTTATATAGGTTTACCAGTTATAATGTAGAGAATTTCACCAATTATCTCGTTGCCTAAAGGTGTAGGTAGAGAATTATGCAGATTGTAGAGCTATGAAAATAGCAGAGCCACATGTGAATTCATTCTCGGTTCCGTTCTTGTTTCACGGGAGCTCAAGGTCACAAAAGTTACAAAGTGTACTGTGGTATACCCTGCTGTAGCATATAATTACCGATGGTTACATGGTATAAGCGTGAGTCATATGGATGTAGGAACTTTCTCCAATATCCCACTTGGTACTCTTTAGTCCTTGAAGTATCGAACTGAGAGGTTCCTCGAACATGACTAGGTCGTTTGTTCCGCTCGCTCGTACACGCAACGGTCACGTGGTTGGACTATACCATATATTACCTACTATTTTTATTTTAGTAGAAGCTTAGTTTTTTCAAAAGAATTGAGAGCAGAGCTATAGAGTTACCGACTGAACTTTAGGTAAAATCTGCAGCTTTTAGTTTAGATCTTCAGTCCAATTTGTCCTATCATTAAAATCATTTAGACTCTTTGGTCCATCTCTATATGTTTATTATAAGTAATCATTGATGGAACGCCACACACAGTCATTATACTTCCACCTAAACTCAAGAATGTGCTCTAGAAAGAAAGATTTCGTTTCAATATAATCAGCAACAATCAAAACGATGGCTCTCACAATATTGCAATATACTCGTAGGTCCTGTACGAGTAAGCGGGCCCGAGCGTCATTTCATCATACAGGATATAAATACTGCAGAATTCAGACTATTCCTCATTTCTCTCGATATCCGTAAGCACAGCCTTGACATGACACAGATTAAACAATCAACGCTCATTACATAAGGTCATACAACTTTACTATAGTGACGACAGAATAAAATTAAGTATGTTTCGACGAGGAAAATGAGTGAATGATCATGAAAACGAGTTATAGGTAAAAAATTTGCGTGTTGCTGTGAGGTTCCCGCAATATTCGCGTTGACATCATAAACTGGCGGCAAGCAAAATTTTCGCTCGTTTTGTTTCCTTCCTTGTGAAAGGAACGAAAACCACACTTGATAAACTTACTTCCTCGATATATTATTATATGTTATATGTGGCGAAATTCGTGCAATTGATGAGTTAAAGTGCTGGGAATCATTGAGAGATAAGTTTAAGGAAATTCATGTCCTTATTTTGCGTGGCAACATATAAAATTTATGAATACCTACTTATATTATGTGTGTTCTCAAAAAAAGAACTTTCAACGTCTTTCATAGTACACAGTAGGTACCTAAGCATTCATAGGACTTTGTGATAGTGACTTGGAGTTCAGCCTCTTCCTCGAGGGGTTTTCGGTAAAGCCCTTCTAAACTGATAAATATCACCCGCTGTAACGATAAAGCAAAGCTTGAAGTGAATTTGAAAATTGTGTGAAATTCTTGGCCTTGCCGCCCCAAAACATTTTAATTAAAAACTGCGGTTTAAATGGAGTTACACATGGAAACCTGGTCACCTGGTCAAGTCGCCTTTCGATTTTTGCGGTTGTAGTGGCGGGTCAGCCTTATCGACAACAGGACTAGATTTTAATTAGGAACACTTTCCGCACATAAATCATAGTATTATTTGAAAGTTCACTTTCTTAAATGTTTAATTTAACTAATCACAGACGATCGGGGCCCATGCGGCTCCAACGGTGCTCCTCCCCACGAAAACACCCGAAACCAGCCGAACAGGAACTGAACGAGGGATTAATTTCTTCAATCTAATCTCTCTAACCGCAACGAGCAAATAAATTTGTCGATAATACTGGTCGCGGCATTTGGCAGATGAGACTTTCAATATTGAATGTTATCTGGATGATAATTAACCGCAGCCGCGTCGAAAAAATAGCTTTCTAGCGGATCAGTGACATGAGCTCGATGAATTTCTATTATTAAGAGATTATCTGTTTGTCGTGGTTATTAAAAATGCAATATGTACTGGAGAAAGTGTTCACTTTGTGCGGTGCGTACGGTTGCGGTTAAAGCGTTACTTGACAAATATTTCCAGAAGGAGCCTTCGACCCCGTGGTAGCGCCTCTCTATAAGTAAGAATTGTCGAGTGTGTTACATTAGATGTGTTTGTGTCCGTAATCCTTTTACTACGAGTCGCACTCTTTCACAATAATATTTAAATTTTGGTTAGCAAGTGCCGGATGATAATAGTATTAACGAAGCTGCGGTTTTGGAGGCGACATTGCGGTTAGGTTTCACTATCTTCGAGTACCTACTCGGAGTGGCTGGTCTTGCAATTAGGCAGAAAGTTGAGAAAATAACGCTGATTCTTTATTGTGTAATGGCGTTAAACGTTTATTGATAAATTCAATCCTATGGAATCGAGCATTAAATTAGCGATTTCTCTGGAATCAACGTGTCAGCAGGGGTAGGTTTTACTAGAAATACATTATTATAGTCTCCTCGTCTTGACGTCATCGTTGGCTAATTGTGTAATACCGTAATCGTTGCATCCTTGAGTAACCCACGGTGGCTAGTGAGTTTGGCAATAATTATACTCGTATATTCAATGAATACGAGAAACTGGGCGCTGCTGACGTCAAAGGCGGGTATGCAAGATTTGACTCAGTGTCCGGCAATTACTCTCATTATTTTAATTTGTAGCGCAACTGCCATGCTTGAAAATCCTCCGTTCAGTTTTACAGTGAAAATTCCGTGAAAATGTCGTATGACACATAAGATTATCATCGCGGTACGGCGGTATACTGTGAAGTAGAATAGCTAATCTCGAGGTAGATTGATGTCCGGTATTGCACAGCAATGAGAGAGCGCGTAAAAGGCAAAGTATCATCGCGTTAGTAGAAACCTATAATAATAAACGATTTTGATGTCGTTCATCATTTCATTTCAGTCCATCTTAGTCTTGAATTTTTTTATCCTGAACAGCAAATACTGTAGTGTTTAGCACCTGGGCGGTAAAGGCTGTAAAACCCTTAAAAAGCACAAGCCGCTTTATAAGACATTAATAAAATAAAAATAAAATTGTGGGTAATTCATGACCCTTGATTTTATTTTTTGTAATAAAAATATTTAAAAACAGGATGATGGTATTTTTATGGCGCTAAATTATTTTCCATTACCATCATCATGTGACATGAAATTAAAATATCAGATTTTAGAAAATGCTTACAGTTTTTAGACGTTGACATCTCCGGCTATAGTAAATACTTGGGAAATACGCCGCTCCATAGCCGCTCTAGTTTATTATCAACTTATCTAGTTGTCGGCTTAAGATTTTAACAACATACTCGTTTGGTAATTGCAATCAATGTTGAATTTGTTCTGTTGACGTATGGCCGGACTGGCTGAAGATGAAGTAAACGAAACATGATTGGTGAATCACGCTAAACTATTATAAATACATGAATAGCCATGGTACCCATGTCATGAGGGGTATCAATCCCGCCGAGAAATGGCACGTAGTAGATATAATAATATGTGCGTCTTATGTAGAGGGCATTATAATTCTCTGTAGCATTTAAATATTTCAGAATTCGCTCAAATTTAATTTAATAATATACTATTTAGTTTCTTTGAAATAACAAGTAAACAAGTAATTATGGGCTATCCATGCTGAAACTGGCCATTAGACAAATTCAAATAAACGGCATTTTAACAGTAAAGTATTCCGCATGGTTCTACTCGCATAGCAACAATATCAACAGCACTCTGATGTCCTTATAAGTACGATGTCCTGAATGTGTAATTTATTCATTTCAATTTTGGTTTTGCGGTCGAACGGCCGACCGCGACGTCCGGGCTGCGACTATCGGTATTGAATTAACCATAATTATAATTATCTGTACGAGTCCAATATCCACACTAGGGCAGCGTGGTGGACTACAGCTTATATTCTTCTCATTGTAGGTATGTAAGGTCGTCCTTACAGTGGCTCCCAAATCGGGCGCAGACATATCAATACAAAGCGTGTGGACTCGAGCCAGCGACCATTTGAGGTCATAAAATAGACCATATTTCATCGACAAAACACATATTTTGATTCTCCGCACTAGCTTTAAATTTTCAATACATTACATTTGACTGTTCTTGTGAGTATGACTAAAAAGGTAATTTCATTTTACAAAGTGGACGATCAGACAGTGTTGTATATGAACTCCAGCTTACCTTACACACGTCAATTACATTTTGAATCAGATTAACACCATACGTGGTACCGGTCGCACTATCTACAGCACGGATCACATCCGATCTACGTGAAGGTCAAAGCCCTGTGACCTCAATACTCTAACGGCACGTTCCTCCAAGGGCCGAGGTGCTGCGTGCGTGACGAAACGCCCGTACGCGGTGACGTGCCGTGACGTGCCCGCTGACGTCACGCCCACTCCCCCGCACGTGGCAGCTCTGACGCCCGGCAGTTCCAAGAGTTTCGAGTACACCGGACACGATAGACACGAAATATTTTGAGGTAGAGGTGTGCCCATAGCTATGCTTGCGTGGGATTCCGAATGATAAATTACGTACCTACTATTAAGCGGAATATCAAATATAATAATATAAATGATAAAACTTATGAATCTTCTATATTTTCTTCTCGTAAGAACATTGACAGTTCTCATTTCAACATCCGTGTTCCGCTTATTTCTGTAATTTTAGGTCTCCCTCTTCGCGGTACTGCAAGATGACACTGCGGTTTATAGTAAGTATTATACTAACTACAATTATAGCTCGCCCTACAACCTGTAAGAAAAAAGATGTTATTTTCGGTAAAACGGTGTTCTTTGACACTATTAATAGACACATCCGCTACAGCACGCTAAAGACGTAATGAGGAATTTCTTTACTCAGCACGAATGGTTATTAGTGGGCGTGATTCATTGTCCGTTTACAGTTCATTGTTAACACATGTGGCACTAACGTAGGAAGTTATTGGTATGACGGCAAAGAGCAAGATGGTGGGTGACCCGGATCAAAACCTATACATAGATCAAAACAAGAATTTATACACGCAAAGTTTTTGCTTCAATGTAACAATGTATTAGAAGACAAAGGAATTAGATTGGAAACATCTTCCATAGGACCGTTAAACCATGGGTGATAGTAATATGCCTATCGGACAATCCAAAATTTCTATTTTAATAAAAGAAAGATGTGAAAGAGGAAGGAATTAGATCAAATCATCTTCCGAAGGACCGTTAAACTACGAGGGAAAAGGTCTACGAATGGTGATGGTCTCTGGTTTCAATTTTGTTTAGGACAACAACGAATAAATATAACTGTAAGAAAATTAGAACTTTTCTTCAGGCAACATCAAAAAGGTACATCTTATCTGACCCTAAAGAAATATGTTAAGCTTTATTTCTATACAAGATCTCTACATCACTCTACCTAAGAATATTCAAATTCAAATTCAAAAGCTTAAATATAAATGATAAAACTTATGAATCTTCTATATTTTCTTCTCGTAAGAACATTGACAGTTCTCATTTCAACATCCGTGTTCCGCTTATTTCTGTAATGCCAGTTCTTGCGCTTGCGCTAACCGCAGAAGCCATAGCTTCAGCCACCTGCAGTAGCCGCTCACAAGCTCCAAAACGTCCAACACCAATTCATAAGATTCCTTTCGATTAACTCAATAGGGGACCTTGTTTCTTTTGTATTTTAAAGAGCCCTACAAGGGCCCTACAAATACGGAAGTACCTGCAGGTTTGAACGTGTAGCAAATTCTTATTTGGCTACGCACACGCAAATGCAACGGAATCCATTCTAAGAACCGGCGCCTCAAAGCCGGACGTCAAACTTACGACTTTGATGTAACAATGCGGTCTCAAACACTTCGCTAATGATCTTTAAAAAAATAGCATCCGGCGAAATGAAAGTCAGCGCTTCTTGTCATTCGTATTGTAGTTTACAAATATTAGCAGTTATTGGAAAGAGGGTCGGTTGACGTGGGTAGCCAAGCTAGGGCAGTGTTAATGGCCCACAGTCGACGCCGGCGCTAAATGCGTCACCCATAATTACTGGAACACGAGAAAAAATGCTTGCGATTTGTAGGGCTGCCCACAATGAGTATGTGGTGATATTCCAGTAGTAGTAGTAGTTGACTATCGCAGTAGTCGCAATCTTATTTAATATAGGTAATAATGTATTACGTGTAAGAAACATTGTACCTACTTTCTTGCGACGGTACATGGATCACGCAACTTTTTTCGGTGCTAGAACTGAGTTGCGAGACTTGGGTTTTTTACACGTTATGTTTTTGATGGCATTGTATTTTATCAAAATTATTTATTTGTAAATTGTTTCATTGTGTCACAGAAGATCACAGAAGATCAATTACGTTGTTTTAAGGAAGAAATTAATTGCCCGTAGCCCGTTTAGCTAGAAATAAAGCTTATTGATGCACAACCACAAATCCGGATTCAAATTCAAAAGGTAGTATAGGTACCTACTATATAAGGTAACTGTACTAACCAAGGGATCGGATGAATGAATGAGTCACAAACCGCGCGGCTTTTTCATTCACCATCGACCACAGGATACCTCAATAAGGGCAGTAACCAGGCATGCGTCGACAGGTCCCATTGACTAACTTCGTCGGAATCATCGGAATGCTTTACTAAACGCTGCTCCAAGCGAAATCAGTCCTTCGATATTACGATATCTAGAGACGATCGTCAATTTTCTGCGTGGCGCTGCGCCGGTCAGAAAAACGGGTCGCCATTCAAGATGTAATAAAAGCTGTCATGTGTTAGTTCAGTCACTCGTCGTATAATCTATTTTTAACCATTCAATACCTTTTTGTTAACACGGTTAGGCAAAATGATAATCACGTCTAACTATTCGGTGTTTGATTGCTATTTTTGTTTTTGTATGAGAAATAGATTTATTTTTGTATAGACAATTGGAGATGTAGATAAATTTCGCTGACAAGAGCGATCGAGAGGGATTGGCCAGTTGGTTGCCGGCTTTGAACCCTACACCCTTATTGAAGAGACTATATCATAGGGGACCGTTCTATACCCTATACGAGACAAGTATGTGCGTGTAAAACGAAACGAGAAGGACTGCACAGATCCCGATGGCGAGGGTGGAACTTCAGACTCCGGGGTGTGCTATAAAGCTCTGTAGACATCGATGGTGTCAGACTCGTGTCGAGCAGAAGAATTTGTGACGGTTACGATATAGGAATATCCAGGTCACATTACCTTATTGTAGACGCACGAGGTGTTTCAGCCGTGAGATTCCATACTTTATCAATATTTGTTTTGACCCGTGCCTTCCTGTACTCTTTCCTCAGAAGCACTCTTAAGTATCAAGTTTCCCTTGCTTTTCCCTTTGTCGTCACTGTAGTTACGTTTACGTGTGTATACTTATTATAAACACGTGTGGAATGCGATTTCCTTATCCATATTAGTCCATAATAATCCTTAGTAATGTTATTGTTCAATGACTGGTCCAAATTATTTCTTCCTTCCTCCTTCCTTCAGCTAACATTCGTCCACTGCTGGACACAGGCCTCTTCCAAGTCGCAACACTGATCGCGATCTTCAGTTTTTCTCATTTTTTTTATAAATAAATAACGCTTCACACTCATAGCCCCACACTAAGATTCCTTGTGTCGTGGGTTCCATGGACACACACAAGACAAGAACACACATACCCAGACCAGAAACAGAAAATTAAACTCATCATTTAAATCCCTGTTCTACTGGGAATCGAACCCACGACCCTCCGCGCGGCGCCCCGGTGTCTTAACCGCTGCGGCACTCAGGTCGTCAGTTCTTCTCATTAATTAATTTCTTCTTATTAATTTACCGCCGGCCCGCGCAGATCGTCCCGCCATCGAGCAGGAGAACGTCTGAATCGTCGTCAGGAGAACGAGCTGGTTAGCCCATTGCCACTTCAGCTTGCTACCCTTCAGGGTTATGTTGATGACTTTGGTCCTCATACGAATTTCATAATTTCGGATTTTATCTCCGAGGAATACACCGAGCACTTCCCATAGATCGTGAGCGATTTTTATTCTGTGGACCAAGCCTTTCGTGAGTGTATATCTAGGCTCCGTGGGTCATGAATGGAAGGACACACTTATCGAAGACTTCGAAACTATTATTTAACTGTAATAGTAATCATACATCCATAGACTAAATTCATCTCCATTTATAATATTATAATATGGTTGGCAACAAGTTCAATTTTCCGTTACAATGTTATCAGCGGCCTAGTTAGCCTAACACTAATTAATGAGCCTCTTGATTAATTAAGTCTTTAAGTCGTAATTAATTGAGTCTTTGGGACATTACCCACAGGATGAGGTGATGTAAGATAATACTAACGAGGGGTATATTACCTACATATATTCCCTATAAGGATACGGAAAAGATAATGTGTAACAAAGCGCAAAGTGCATATTTGATAAATTTATCCTTTTGGAATAAACAGTTTTGATAGCACTGCTCTTAAAATGTAGACGAAGACAAATGATCCGAATGGGTAAGTCCAACTACGAGAGGAGGTCACTCGAAGAATCCAACTCGGCTGGGCGGTGTGGCAGTGGTCAGAACTACGACACGTCTTGACGTCAGTGCCAGAAGTCGAGAGTTGTCGAGCAAAGTGTGTTGCCAGTTACCCACGGCGCTGAGACCTGGTCCTTAACCGTGAGCCTGATTCAAAGTAGACGAACCGTAGTAATCAACATAATTCTCAAGGCTTAGCCTAACTGAAAATGCAACTGAAAGGCAATGGGCCGGCCACATTATTCTTACAGTGATTCTTGTTGTAAGGGCATTTACGTCGTATGGCCCGTGATTTATCGTTTTTTTGGATTTCAGTGATTGTGCCGATTTCTGATCCCAAGTAAGTGAAGAACAGATGAACATCGTTCTTGATAAAATAAGGTTGACCTGTCTAAATGTTCATGGTTTGCGCCTATGAGAAATGATTATTCTAAACTTTAGTTTCCCACACTGAGTAGTTTTGTCCTTATATCGATGTTAGTGATTTTCATTCACAAGCGAGTTGATAAGTATAGAAATATAAATATACATACAGGTACGGTATTGATATGCAAGACCATACAATACGAGTGATCAATGAGGTTTAATTATGTTAATGTAATGCTTAGAGGTGACGATGCTAAGAATTATAGAGAACTGAATGAATTCACAAGCGCATCGGCGATGAATATATTCATGTGAAGCCTAAGTTTCTGTTTGTAAGTAATAAAACTATTTAATTTATAAATAGCAATTTATTTATAGTCATTAATTTAAATTTTTAAATCCAAGAAATAACATTCATTTCGTTTCTTTATAGCTAAAGTATTTTACTTAATACGTACCAATAGGTCTTTCTGTGGTCGGAGATAGTATACTAACCTCTCTCTATCTCTCTCTGCTATCATAGATACTCCTGGGTATGCTGTATTTTAATGTAGTTGTTATCTATCTATAGGAAGTAGAGCCATAGTAGTTCGGTCGGGTTTACCGCCATCCTCTTACCGCCCATAAGCACTTATTGTTGTGATGTGTCTCGGTGGTGGTTGTCGAAAGTACCTATATTATTTTGGGCGACCATCTTAGGCCTGTGTGTTACACCCTGCTACGACCTCCGTTAGGATAGCGGGGCATTGCAACTCATGGACATTGGACACCCAACTTCACAAAGCAGAGGTATCAGTAAGATAGGATGTGATAGATTGAGGATGCATTCGGCACAATGGCAGATAGGGTGCAGGAGAACCTCAGAAACATCAAACTCAAACTTAAACTCAAAAGCTTTTATTCATTATTTGTGCACACTTAATGAAAGTCATACAGATAAATTATTAATCATACATTCATCCGCTTTGATCGCTCCTCAGGCAAAACGTAGACTGGGAGGAAAAAGCGGGCGGAAAAAACTCCCAGCGCTCTTTTAAGAGTAAATAAAACTTAGTCTATAGTGCGGTATGACTAGGTGTAATAAAGGAACACACGTGACAGCTATCGTGTGTGTCAATATCGTTCCAATTGCCATCCGCAAATCAAACTTCAAAAGCGGATATCTGTCGTATTGAGATGCCTCCACAGCCGAAACACAAGACACTGAAGGACATGGACATGCTTTACAGGTAGAGCCGTCGACGCTTGCCGGCCGAGGTGGTTTTTGCCATTCTCTTAACCCGTCGTTAAGAGGGTGGCGAAATGCCACCTCCCTGAGCAAGCTTCTATGGCTTTTCTCTGTTGTTAAAAAAATCACATTATAAGAAACAAAAGTAATTATTTAAAAAGAGAACGAGTTCGCCGGGTCCGTCACGTACGCACCACGCATTGACATCAGCGGTTTCGACAGTCCGGCCGCGAGGGCGTGGGGTGCATGCTGATGAGCTCCGACGCTCTCCGACGTCAGAGTTTCCGAGGTCTCGAGACGTGTGTGCTTCCCCGCTTACCTTTCGCATCCTTTGTAAGATAATTGTCGTAGTACCGTCTTCCATGCTGAGAAATCGATAGGTTCGTGTATATCTCATGAATTACACAGAAAGTTTAAGGGTAACGTCAAATCCGCCCGCTTTTCTCTCGGTCTACGCTAGCCCGTGCGGTTACCAAAGCGGAAGTTTCGATAATAATAATAGTTTATTGATGTATGTTGTTTAAAATTAATTAAAAAAAAACCACTCCACTCTCTTTAGAATGAAGTCATTCTAAGTGAGAGCCTAGCTGAGAGTTGCACCTCTTACTCAAAGGCGGGTGCGGACATTGTGGGAGGAGACCAGACTCTGCAGTGGATATAGATCCTAAAGGTGTTGTCTAATGAATACTGTTTAAAGGGTCACCCTTGTAGCCTCTCAAAGACTCCCTATGTCGTGGATATTGTGTGACTACTTGACTAGAGCATTGCATTGAGTTCTGGATGCATCAGTAGGAACCTTCGAACCACACCGGTCAGCGTAAGCAGAAGTAGGAGCTATTGACTATATGTCGCCTGTATTTCTGCATAATATATCAAATCATACTTAAACCATACATTCACAGCACAATTACCAGAAAAAGAGCCAAATATGGCCTATAGTGGTTAGTTTAGTCACCTTACGAACATGACGTCGACGTTGTAGGGTGCGAGTGCAAACTGTTGCAAATGTTAATCTAGGTCCAGCAAATAGCGGTTTCACGAGTATTTTTCCGTTACTGAGTAGTGAGTACTGACGTGACTCGGTGAGTCCCCAAAACCATAATGTAACGTCAAGTCAAAGTCATGCAAAGGATCCTAGCTAGCGCAGGACTAGGAACTATTGTATATCAGGACTATTGCGAATCAGACCGAAAACAAGCTGATTTCGGAAACCAATGGGCGTACATTTAATTAGTCTAATAAGTCAATGAAAGAAGAACGAAGAGAGATGATGACAAACATGATCGGCTTATGCTCAATGCTTCCGAAACGAAGGAAGAGTTACAAAGGCGATCGAAGCCGTTCGAAGTCTACTGCTGGAATGGGCGCCCCTAATCGACTCCACTCGGATCTACCTTTGACTATATCGGATTCCCGCTATCTCCTTCAGGCCGTCAGTTCACCTAGTGGGGCGGCCTCTTTTAACAGGCGAGCTTATTTTTTTGCAATGTGAATGAAGAAATAACAATAGTTTTGTGATTCTACGTTAAACACTTCTAGCTAGGAACGCTTTCGTTCATCCACTATTCTGTCGGTACGTTAGGTGGGTACTCGTACGTCAAAATAATATGATATGCATCTCTTATCATTCCATACGTTCCACAATGAAAAGCGCTCTTGTACAATCTACGTAATAAACGTGCACCGGATACAGGTCTATTACGTACGAGTAGTCGAGTCTACGAGACAATTTTTGATACGTAATACTCACCTGAATCGAAATGATTCATTCGTGTGTCATAGATATATTATGACGGCAAGACTAGTAAAACAATACAGTTCAAGACGTGAACATGACTGTCCACTATGATAATATAATGTTACAAATCTAAAAGTGAGTTTTAGTAGCGATTTACTCGTGAAATATATAGGAAAGTTTCTTCAAGCTTGTTTGATGGTTGGTTGAATAGTTTGTTAAGATATCCTTATATTATATTCCAACATTAGCAGCTCTAAATCGAGATGCATCGAGTAAATATCTCATGACTATATTTTAAGGTTTAAATCGCGGTGATAGCCCATTGGCTATGAATTCGTCCTCTTAGTCGATCGGTCCGGGTCCGAGTCGCAGTGGCACGCACCAATAATACCTATTAATTTAATTAATGGCACGAATAGACCAATTACACTAATTACACTAAGTTTCTTAAAGAAAGTTATGTGTGGTTTATAAAGTTAAATATCACTTGCTGTAACGGTGAAGGAACACCTCGGGAGGAAACCTGCAAGCCTGAGAGTTCACAAAAAGAATATTCTTAAATTCCTGGCGGCCTACATCCTTCACACCGTAAGAAGAGACCCGACAGATGGTTTAAATGAAATAAAAATCGTGAAAGTTTAGAAATATTTGAATATGCGAGGCTGTTTAACTGTTTGGGTTCCGCTAAGTGAAATGTGGATAAAGTTTAATTTAAATCTATAAAATACGGTACTTAAAATCGCGACTCGTTCCAGTGTATCTGGTTCACTAGTGTCACTACTTACTGTGTTTCCCCGGCACGCGCAAAGAGCACGCGCCGCCGCCTCTTCTAAGTATCAGCTGAATAATGATCTTCATTGGGTGACTAATCACTGCCACGTTGCCTGATAATGCATTCAAGGTTGTTTGTAAATTTTGCACTGACCGACTGATGTAGTCATTTTGTCAGTAGTCACGGATTTCTCTTAGAAATTACAGGGAATCTCCATCATTATAGGTTGTGTTCTCGTATTTCGAATACATTATACCGTTCGTATATGAACGAAAGTAGTAATATACTGTATAGCACTTGTGTCAGTACCCATTAATGACCCACTACAGGGTCGGGTCTCCTCTCACGATGAGAAGGATGTAGGCTGGCCTACTGCGGGTTGGTGGACTTCGCATGCCTTTGAGAACATTTTTTTGTGAACTCTCAGGCATGCAGGTTTCCTCACGATGTTTTCCTTCACCGTAACAGCAGGTGATATTCAATTTCATAAATCGCACATAACTTTTATTACAAAGTCATTGGTGCGTGCCACTGGGATTCGAACCCGGATCCCTCGATTCGAGGTCGAATTCTAAGCCACTGGGCTATCACCGCTGCATAGCACTTATACTGTATAGCACTTAAAGTTAATTTAAGTCGATTTTGATTGCTAACGATACTAACCACGAGTAGTGGTGTATACGTGATTTATTTCCGAAAACCCCCCACAATGAGTTAATCATCGTTATATATTTTTTCCTTATACAAAACTTGTTACTATTGGAAAAGTACGTATAATTGTTGCGGAAGGTCTTTGCCGAATTTATGTTTTTAATATCGAAGGCCATAGGCAAATCCAAATTTAAAAAAGGAATGAACACACCTAAATCTCAATCTATAAGTAGCTTAGAACAGGTTTCGCATCGACTCTGTTGTTAAATAAAAGGATTCTGGTTTTACTTGTATGCAAATTACCTAGGTTTAGAATTGGAGTTAGACAATAGTAAAAAAGTTGTACTTCGCCTAAATAACCTAACTTAGGTTTCTTAGAATCAAAATAACTTAATATTTTACTAATGGGTTTTTACTTCATGAGTTAATGACAGAAGTAAATATATTGCTGAGTTGCTGTCAGCGTGTTGCAGTCTACATTTGTGGAGTTGAGTCAAGCCATGTTGAACAATGTTGCCAGATACGTATACTTTATGTTGAGAAACTTTGGTGTGGATTAGTGTTGCGCAACATATTATGTTTATAGTGCAAACGGGGCATTAAATAATTGCCAACTATTTACACGTAAGAGTAGTAGATGTTGTATGTATCAGTTCAGTAGCAGGCTATACAAATTCAGGTTCCATTTGAATTTAAACGAAAAGTAATTAATGCTTTTCGTATGAACAATGTCGAATAAGTAAGGCGCATTCCAGACAGAAGACACGTATGATGAGGACCGTCTCTTATGTATGTTTTGCGTCGCGACGCTTCTATACATTTTTGTATGAAAGGGACGCGGTAGAGACAAATGTCCGCGCCCGTCTGTGTCTTACGTCTTTCCTGTGTCCAGCGCCTGGTTGATACGATCTGACACTAGCGCCGACTAACAACGCACTTGGAAAAAATCCGAACATCGTCAGGTCGTCACCTACGAGGCACCATGACTTGCAATTTTTGATTCAACAGTTGGCAATTTTTGCATGAACACATATTACGTGGAAGCCTACAACTTATTGCTTAAAATTTCCTTTGAGTAAATAACTGATTTGGGTGACTGATGGGGTTTTCCGTCGTCAGTTTCAAGCCTTTCAAGTGACGAACTTTCATGCGAAATTTCACCCCCTTTTTAGTTTCGGAAAACTAAAAAGGACTTTGCAATAAATTGTATTCCACTTGTCAGTTGAAACGCTAATAAAACATTTAAATTTGACCACACATATTCTAAAAATCATATACAATTATTTTGGTATTAAGAGAAGTATCATTCAATTATATCATTACTTAACAGTACCTATTAGATCATTAGGTATTAGGTATCAGAGTTTATCTGCAAATTCGGCAGTTATGCTTAAAGATCTCAGAGAAACATTTGGAGCCAAATCGGAATAACTCACATATAAAGATAGGTTGACTCATTTACCAAGTATGTTATTAGGCTATAAAGTTATGTTATTATTACCTGTCCAATGTCTTGATGTGGTAAATAACAGTGACGCAAGAGGTTCCGTGCCGAGTCAAAAGTTGCTTTTTCCTGGTAGCTAGCTCACAACGGGCATCGTGGCGAGCGGCCGCGTTGGCGAGTGCCGACTAGTGATGTGCCTCTTTTAGATGCTGGCATACATCAACATGACTGTATACAATGACGTTATCGTACGAGCAACATTTCTTGCAACATGGCATTTAGGACACGAGATTTGCCCCTGCCGTGCTAGTCACTTACTTAAGCATTCGTCCCTGGAATTGCAATCGCCAAAAACTGATGAACTATTCACACCTCGTGCGGTTCGCCTGCGAAATAGAAGGTTTCATTTCTCAGGCGGTAGCAGGAGGTTGCTTTATGAATACCCAGTTTCGTACAAAAGGAATTAAGATCTGTCACACGGTTCAACGTTTGACGATAGCAATGACAAGTCCGTCGACGATCTCAGCGAAGAATGGTTAAGTCACTGAATAGCCACGACTGATCGATGCACGAATAAAACCGCGGTTAAGGCTTGTTGGTAAAGTTCGCCGGTGTATCATTGCAATCCTGCAGTTTTATACATATACCTACAATTTGTTTCGATCTCGTCTCGTCGTGTTTGCTAATCGATCAGCACTAACAAGCTGCGAGTAAAACCGTTAATCTATTATTCGATAAAACCTCGTTACGGGTTTGTACTTGTTGGTTACATCACTAGCGGCGTCCGGCGGCGACGCGGCGGGTCCGTCGCGTGACGCGGCCGGCGCCGCGCTGTCTGCTGCGTCACCGACACGCTAGCGACCGTGAGATTACTTGCTATAATTATAGATACAGCGGACATTATCATGAGATCATGAGGAATCTGGGAACCTTATGAGTTCTCCATCATCACCATCTCAGCCCTTCCTAGTCCACTGCTGGATATGGGTCTCCTCTAATTGATGCCACTCCGACCAGTCCTCTTTGAATTCTCCATAATCTTCTCAGTCATGTGAAGTCAACTAACCTGCACTAGGCCAGCGTGGTGGACTATGGCCTACATTTTGTGACAGGAGACCCGATCCTGTAGTGGGTCATTAATGGGTTACTGACAATGTAACTAACACTATTGTGTCGTCACGAAATGGCGACACGGGTATCCTGAATAACGCTATCGTGAAATCTCTTCAAGAAGAAAATCCTGGATGAGTTTCAGTGACCCATTAATTTTGGCCCACAACAGCTGTGTAGATTACTCATCAGTTACAATAAGGACCCATTGCAACCTTGCAACTGCACAGTAGTCATACTTGCATCAGTTTCACCCGCATACTTGGAAAATCCCGTTCCAACGATAATGCAAACATTGTGTAATCCGTATCGGAAGCTGAAATTCAGTAAGTGATTACTGCATTCATTAGCAACTATGAATCAGTTACATGTTAATGAATATCGTACGATGACTGATGTAATTTGAGGTCCATTGTTGCAGGATTTACAGGCAAGTAGGGTTCCACACCCACGCTTCTAATTTTTCATACCTAGTAGGATTTTATTATGAACTGACTTCGAATATTGCTTTCAGTTTTAAATACTAAAAAATATGCCTTTTCTCAATCATGTGATCAGTACTTTACAAGTGCTCGTCTGGATTGTATACGATCCGCATTGAAATGCATCTCGACAAACCACCAGCCCAAGGTTATTTACCACTACCATTACCACATTTATTACTTACAATTACTCAATATATGCTGCTTTCCTAAATTTATTTTCCCATGTCCAACAGCGGTCATAGTGATACATACTCCTACTTTTAGGATGTCAACTATTATAGTTACAAAGGTAGACTAATAAGTCATAATTAGTCCCGAACCGTCTGAAACAATTAGGTACGTGAGGTGAGCCGTAAATTCATTAACGGGCAAAAAGTGAATCTTAATGATACTACCTAGTATTTGGTTCGCACAAGACTTGTGGCTGGCTTATTGATCACGGAACCCTACGAGCAATGGCCCAGTGAGATTGCAACAGGTGATCGCGCGATGTGATGTGGTGCGATATGGTACGACAGGTATGTCTACGTTTTACGGTCTACATCCTTTAATTAACTACATTTGCGGAACCGAACCATTGGAGTTACCTAGCACTGCACTCGTGTGCTCTGGTGCTGCGCTTCCGCCGTCAAGCAGCTTGTTCTTATGCCATTCTGTTCTTCAAGAAACTATGTGAGAATTTCGCCATTCATCAACAGAGTTATAACAACAGAGACTTTCTATTTGCTTGCGAAGTTTTCTATTTGCTGGCAGAAATAGGTATGCAGAGTCCGAGATTACTACCCATTTTGTTGCAACTACATAATATGTTTTTAGTCACATTGTTCTTAACCCGTAAAAAGACGATTCTGGAGCATATTCAAACCACACCTAGGGCACATAAATGGGATAGTGGATGTTTTCAAAACGTTTTCAACCCGTGTTTTCAAAACGCCTGTAAGGCCTCCGACAAGGTTTAACGACTGCTATCGTATCGACAAGATACCGGCAGTCTTTCTCTCAGTTCTCTTTTTCAGTATACAAATCTTCATTCGGACAATTTATTGCGCAATATCATCATTCCTAAAAATTAAGTTTCGACTCAGACATTTTATGGAAACATCAACAATTATTATTTCACATGAGAGTATGATTCAGCCCCGATATTTAGTAATTTTATGGTTTGTTAAGCAATTGGGAAATATTGTGATGCAATTTGTTCATTGTTGACTTAAATTTATTCAATAAGGAAATTAATTGGTAATTGTTTTTAACAGATAATATCAGTTCCATTAAATTGAAATTTGAGTCATTTTATTTATTAAATACATTCCTAATTAAGTTAAAGGTTATACAATCAAACCTATTTTAAGCTGAGTGAGTGGTCAGCGGTCATCCAGGAAAACGCGCGAGGCTCATGGCGCTGTGGCGACCGGAGTTCAATTCGTAGGAGATAGCGGCAGATAGTCCCATAATATACACCATTGTTCCTTGTTATTTTGTGTTGCCACGTGCGCGGAAAAGATTTGAACGAAAAGACTCTATACAAAGATCCCGTGTCCCTAAAATAAAGTTTTAAGTACCAGAAATCCTATGATATTGCATTGCATTCCACCAACCCGCAGTAGGCCGCGTGGTGCACTAAGGCCTACATTGTGGCCCTCTCATTGTGAGAAGAGACCCGATACTTTTGTTTTTTGTGTCTTATAAATTCTAATAATAATATTACCTTGTCAAATTTAGCTTCCCTTTCATTTATCTTACAATTGAAAAAATTGGCGCAAGAATAAAGTTATGCGATATACAACGCGTTCAGAATGATAATGGAATCTCGAAAATGTAAGTTAGCTGGAAATAAGATAAAATGAATATTTATTAAAAAAAAGGGTATTTCCGTATTTTCAAGATTTCAAAGTTGTTCCGCCACAGCCTGCGCTTGGGCCGCAGCCTCCGAGAACTCCGAGATGAAACATCGCATCACATAACTGTACGTATCTATCTGTAAAATTGCGTGCATCATATTTCAATATTGCGCAACATTGGAATTATTGGAACCGAGTGTTTTTCGCAAATATTTCTAATGGCGTGTCATAGGGGCCTTAGTCACCGTCACCACCAATGCTTCACGTGATCACGTGATTATAATTATTATTTTCATAGCTATAATCTATACATATAATAAAATTCTTGAGCTATGAATTCTGTACATGTAATATTTTTTTGTGAAATTAAGTTTTTCCAAATCAGGACACGCTTCTAAGCCCAAAAATATACTTTTTACAATTTTTGTCTGTTTGTCTGTTAGTCTGTTTGTCTGTTAGTCTGTTTGTCTGTTAGTCTGTTTGTCTGTTTGTTTGTGCGCGAACAACTCTCGAACGGCTGAACGGATTTGAATGAAATTTGGATTGTTGTGTAGAGAAAAACCGTCGGTAACACATAGGCTATATTTTATTTTATTATATAACAAATATTTTTTTCCATTTTCACGCAATTATGTACGTCCACTTAGGTCATTGACCTTTGTATTGAGTAACAATGACAACTAGAGACGTTTTTTTTTTAATTTTTCGAATATAATGTTAGACGTGGCATCATGCCTTACGAGTAGCTCGATGATTTTTTGCAATAAAATATATTATGGAAAATACCATGAATAAATCCAAGATGTCGGACACATTTTTTAATGAATTAAAAATATAATAAATAATTTATTGAATTATCATGTGTTATTATTTAAAATAAATTACTATTAAATTCAAGATCATGAATTCAGTTTCTTTTAATTATTGATGACATGACATTTTAATAGAATATTTTGGAACGAGAAATAAACTATATTTCTAAATTCAAGATGGAGGATACGACTTTTTTAAACGGTTTTATTTAGCTTGCCCTGTTTAGTTGTTTATTTGGGTCAAATTTAGTAATTGGAATTTGACCCCCTTCCTGGTGACAGATTGATCTGATAATTGGTACTCACTCTTAATCTTGATGACAATACAATAAAATACATTCTTTATGATTGTAAATCCAACATGGCCGCCTATACAAAATGGCGGATTACATATTTTCCACAACTGCCTCAATATGGGTATCAAATGAAAGGGCTTGATTAGTAGAATAGAGCTCACTATGAAAAAAATTAAAATCCAAGATGGCCGCCGCAACAAAATGGCGGATTACATATTTTCCACAACTGCCTCAATATGGGTATCAAATGAAAGGGCTTGATTAGTAGAATAGAGCTCACTATGAAAAAAAATGAAAATCCAAGATGGCCGCCGCAACAAAATGGCGGATTACATATTTTCCACAACTGCCTCAATATGGGTATCAAATGAAAGGGCTTGATTAGTAGAATAGAGCTCACTATGAAAAAAATGAAAATCCAAGATGGCCGCCGCAACAAAATGGCGGATTACATATTTTTCACAACTGCCTCAATATGGGTATCAAATGAAAGGGCTTGATTAGAAGAATAGAGCACACTATGAAAAAAATGAAAATCCAAGATGGCCGCCGCAACAAAATGGCGGATTACATATTTTCCACAACTGCCTCAATATGGGTATCAAATGAAAGGGCTTGATTTGTAGAATAGAGCTTACTATGAAAAAAATGAAAATCCAAGATGGCCGCCGCAATAAAATGGCGGATTCCATAGTTTTCACAACTGCCTCATAGTGGGTATCAAATGAAAGGGCTTGATTAGTAGAATAGAGCTTACTATGAAAAAAATTAAAAAACCAAGATGGCCGCCACGCTAAAATAGCGGATTCCATAGCCTTCACAACTGCCTCAATATGGGTACCAAATGAAAGGGCTTGATTTGTAGAATAGAGCTCACTATGAAAAAAATGAAAATCCAAGATGGCCGCCGCAACAAAATGGCGGATTACATATTTTCCACAACTGCCTCAATATGGGTATCAAATGAAAGGGCTTGATTTGTAGAATAGAGCTCACTATGAAAAAAATGAAAATCCAAGATGGCCGCCGCAATAAAATGGCGGATTCCATAGTTTCCACAACTGCCTCATAGTGGGTATCAAATGAAAGGGCTTGATTAGTAGAATAGAGCTTACTATGAAAAAAATTAAAAAACCAAGATGGCCGCCACGCTAAAATAGCGGATTCCATAGCCTTCACAACTGCCTCAATATGGGTACCAAATGAAAGGGCTTGATTTGTAGAATAGAGCTCACTATGAAAAAAATGAAAATCCAAGATGGCCGCCGCAATAAAATGGCGGATTCCATAGTTTCCACAACTGCCTCATAATGGGTATCAAATGAAAGGGCTTGATTAGTAGAATAGAGCTTACTATGAAATAAAATTAAAAAACCAAGATGGCCGCCGCACTAAAATGGCGGATTCCATAGCCTCTACAACTGCCTCAATATGGGTACGAAATGAAAGAGCTTCTATAGTAGAATAGAGCTCCCTATGAAAAAAATGAAAATCCAAGATGGCCGCCGCAACAAAATGGCGGATTTAGTGATGCAGATATTTATTATGCTTTCGCGTAAAATCATCATCATCATCATCATCGCGTAAAATAGATTGGGAATTTTTAGTAAAAAAATTTGAATCTGGATTATGATAATTTTTACTTCGCTCTTGACCAAACCCTGAAGTTTACGTGGACGCAGTCGCGGGCAAAAGCTAGTAGGAAATAATTGTATGTCCCAACGTTGGGCACTTACTTACAACAGGGCGAGACCTGAAACATACACCACTACTCTACATATTCTAGTGAGGTTAATCCACACTATGGGCTTGGAGATACGGTAGTGATCATTCCATTTCAAATGTTATAGAACTACTCAAGTGACGACGACCGTCGTCGATGACCTTTGACGTCGTTTAACGACGCTTAACAATCGGGTTCCATCATTTAAGGTGCTATCTGACGATTTGAAAAGGAACTAAGTGGATTAGAATTCGATCTCGAATGGAGGCGTCCGGGCTCGAGTCCCAGTGGCACGCACCAATAACTTTGTAAAAAAGTTATGTGCGCTAAAGCGCATTTTATAAATAAAATTAAATATCACCTGCTGTTACGGTGAAGGAAAACATCGTGAGGAAACCTACATGTCTGAGAGTTCACAAAAAATGTTCTTAAAGGTAGGTATGTGAAGTCCACCAACCCGCAGTAGGCCAGCGTGGTGGTCTAAGGCCTACATCCCTCTCAGTGTGCGAGGAGACCCGACCCTGTGGTGGGTCATTAATGGGTAACAAACAAACAGAAAGTTATAAAGTTTACTTTATATCGCATTTCAAAATACTGTAATTTTGTAGAGCTGATCTTATATGTTCTTAAAAACATCCGTTTGGTACAATCGTTAAATGCAATGACGTAAAAATACTTGTCCCAATTTCATTAAACGGACTCTTGCAAATGTAGACAAAATATATCACTAATGGTATGACGCGCTGTGCGAATCCTGTGCGTTGTCTTCGAGTCTAAAAATAAACAACAGTCGTCATTATAGCCTTATAACGTAATCTTAAACAGTAAATCCTTTTTTCAGTGACATCGTAACAGTCCGCACATGTCCGCAATTACGCACTCAAAAGTTTTCAGTTACATCTTCGCACAACTCTAGCGGGAAAGTACGACTGAATCATAGGACGCCCTGGATTAAGGAAAACATACCTTTTCTTGGTGTCGTAAAGTCCATTTCAGGTTGAAGGGAGAGTGTTAGTGGAAGACCTTTTTCTGGTACATGTTCGCGCGTCAATGAGCTTAATTAGGAATACTTCAAACTGTGGTGCAAATATGAAAGACGTGTCCGGCTGGGAGATGGATGACCTAAGAATGACGGGGGATCCTAAGATCTGAGAAAGAGTTAAAAGGGTTTTTTCTGTTTGTTTTCGTTTTCACTGAAATGAAATCCTTTTTCACAGCAAAGTAGAGTCAATAGATTTTTAGCGAAGATGGTTTATCGTATACAAAAACGTTTGGAATAAAAAAATGTTTGAAATAAATATTAAACAGACTTCAATATAACAACCAAAAATTATAATAAATATTTTTACATGTACGAGTTCTTACTATTAAATCAAGTAAAATCGAGACAGAAATATTAAAAAAAGAAATTGATAAATTAGTTAAGTCTTGGATCAGTCTCTTCTTATGTTTTGATAACCGAAAGTACTTCACGTACCAAAACCAAATTTAATTCAATTTAGCCATGAGCAAAATGTGTCACTTAAAAGAAAAGAACGAAACATATCTTTCCTTCACTGTGAAGTATATCACTCTTTTAGTCCAGTAGTTCAATGTAGTTCACCATTCACAAACGATAGGTTATCCTTTCCTATTTCTTACTTCAACACTCCCTACTATTTCTTTTACTTCAGTTAGTTCAGTTCCTTCACTAGTTCATTACGATATAGTAGTTCTAATGAAATGTTCGATAAATTATTATGAATTAGGGGTATCCCATAATGAACTCGTGTATCGTAACGTTTATCTCTACTAGTCTTTTGAATTTTTTGAGATTATTAGATATAGGATAAAAAGACAAAAAAATTAAAAGGACTAAAACAATAAAATAAAACTAAGTGCGTTTGTTTTATCAAATATCTAGTAATAAATTATGGTCGCTTTCCAAACGTATAATGACATATAATGTTATTTTTGTTCAATATTTTGAAATACCGTATAATATACCCTCCGTAAAATCATACCTTAGATTTCTTACGATCCTCAGAGACGTTACCTATTTAAATTTAAAAATGAAAGAAAATATCATTTATACTTATAATCAAGCCAAAATAGTCCGTAAATACTTAACATAAAACTCATAATATTGAAACGTTTCCTAGAACTTCTAACGACAACGTATTTAGATGTAATAGTGTTCGTATAAGAATATTTTTAATTTGATCATTGGTGCTTTACTTGATGGTTTAAGATTGTTTTCTCTTTTATGTCTCCGAGCGTGAGTATGTGTATGTGTGCGTGAGTATATGCGCACGCCACGCGTCGTCGACTGTCGAGCTTCTTCGGTTAGTTTCGTTCGCGAAGCAATTGGACTAAATGAACGAGATGAATTGTAACTGAAGTAGTGAAGGAAGGACGGGAAAAAGTGAAGTACTTCAATTGAAGCATTCATTCCTGAACGACACATGACTGATTCAATTCCATTCATCCCCCGAATAAATAGAGTTAAAGGATAGGATGTGGGTACTTGTAGCTATTTTAACTCTGCCATTGACGCACCTTGTGTATGAATCAGTGTTTGTTCGTGATGGCATATGAGCATCAATGTTGATCTAGTATTTTAGTGATAATTAATACATTTTAATCATAATTAAGACATCTTTCACAGGCTTGAGAACCGATCGGGAAGAAATGTCCTCGGATGGCATATAGGCAAAGTCCTGTAATCCTCACAGGCTGCTCTCCGACCAGGTTGAGTAATAACCTGAAGAAGACAGCAGGACGGCAGGGTGGTGTCGATGTCATAATATCAATGTCGCTGCCCGTGTCTAGCAGTGGAAGAAGAAAGGCTGAAAGGAATGAGGAAGGAAGCAATGGCGTAACTAAACCGTCCGGGACCCGTGGCAAATTCAATGGATGAGGCCCCAGTACATTCTTAATTTCTTTTTATTTTTAACTTTTAGGGCTATTTCTGGGCCCGCGGCCTCTCAGTCAGAGGCCCCTTCAGCCCCGGGGCCCGTGGCATTATGCCAGCCCTGCCACCCTATAGAAAATGATGAACATTGTCGACATCTTGAAAAACTATTGGTGAGCCGTCAGGTTCAGAAGTCCTTTGACAGCTCGGAGTGTCAGCAACAATCAAAAAATTAGTACTTTTCTCTACGTACTCTTATTCATTAGTACTTTTTGTGCACACTTAATTAGATTAAAGAAGTTCTATTGCGTGAAGGGCAGGGTCGGCTTTCAGTATCCAGCAGGCTCTAAATGGGTTTAAATCGATGCTTAGGATTTGTTGTCCCACAAGCCTGCATAGGCTAGAGTCGCCACCGCTTAAGAAAAGGTACCCGAATGGAACTCCAATGAGTTAGAGTAAGTAGGTAGGCATGGTTTAAATAGATATGAAGGAAATTTGAGACATTTTTTGTGATACATTGATAACTTATGATCTCTCTATGCACAACTCCTGCGACTAACTGAGTTTAAACATAGTACATCGCAGAATTTCACGTAAGTGCCTAATCTGGCATCTTTTTTACCCAAGTCGCAGAAGTACACTATCATTAGGGTTCATTTATTTAATAGCTATTTATTCTGAACTCGTTAACAGTACAATAGTTGGCAGTAAAGTCCCCGGCCCTCTAAGATGAAAGAGCATGAAAGTGACGAAGAATCCGGATTTCCTCGGCGAGGTGCGTCACAGCCCCTCCCTCGCTCCAGATTGTGTACACAAGTCCAATGCAGAGTTGAGTGCGGTCGCCGGTCGCCACCCGCGCGCACTACTAACAAAAGAACAATAACTTGGACACAGGGCTGACAATACTGGAATCGATCTATTTCCAATACTCTAGAAATGGAATATGATAATATGTTAACTCTGCCTGAAGTAAAAGTCAAAAAGGCTTTGCCTTCATGTTAATGGTTGAATCTCAAAAATCGTAAGCTTTAAGGTAAGTGAGTAATTTGTTTTATTTGGTAAGGTTTGGTTCCTGCTTCCTGGTCATTATTTAGAGGTCGTCATCCTAGTCCATAGTTCTGTAATTATGTTTATAAACTGTTCTGCTTTAATTTGGATGTTTAGTGGACTGCAATGGCTATTTAACATCTGCCCTGAACTATGAAATACAAATAGACAGACAGAACGCGTCTTGTGAAACTTTTAAAACCCTTTATTCGATCAAGTTATACAGTATTCTTTTCTTTTCTTTCCTTCTAGTATTTATACAGAAATATGACGTAGAGGTCTTCAAAGAGGGTGTGAAAAGAGCTCTTCTCCGAAGTACTGGCAACTCCATTGTAGGTGACGGTGAAAACTTGCCATCAGGTGGCCCATTCGCCTGTTTGCAGGGACTTCTTGAACAACAATACCTGGTGGTATTGTGGTGACAACCCTAGAACTGAAGTAGTGTCGGCACCTTTGCCGCGATCGCTGCATAGATTTCGCGTGAAAGGGCATGCGTCAACCGCGCTGGGCGGCTGTCAGCGCTCGCGCGCCAGGCTGCCTCCACACGCGGGAATGGGCGACACATCGCTATGCTGTGGGACACATCCGCGTTGACTCATAGCCGTGGGGACCGCACTAGACACTGGACTCTAGACACTAGGACGCCGACATGACACACGTAATGATAGCGGTTTTTAGGTTGCTAGATTGAATAATGAGAGAATTTTTTTGTCGATTTATATTTTGAACAGATCGTAAAATTAGCACACCCATATCTGAACCATACGCCACCAGCCATACGTGAACAAATTGTACCTGATAATGAATAAAAGCTTTTGATTTTAATTTATATTTTATGTGCTAGCTAGATGTACTATCAGAAGTAGAAATCCAAGTCATAGCAATATAAAGTGAGATTACGATGTTAAATTACCACCTATTCAATTTAGTCATCAGTAGGCGACGATGAATACTTAACATCAGGTGGCCAGTAGCCTCTTTGGCTTTGGTTTGCCCTGCGTGACACCTACCGCCTTGAAGCAATTTGTTGTGGTGTGGTTGCCGATATTGTACATTCGAGATTAAGTGGATATTTCAATCATCTGTAGTGGATTATTTCAGTGTTTTGGGACACATCCGCGATGACTCATGGCCGTCGAGGGCTGGATTCCAGACTACAGACTAGTTACATAAGATCTCAATATAAATGAATCAAACAAACAAACCACAATGATTTATTGAAGACGATCAACGTTTTAAGATAAAAAAAGAACTTAGGTAATACTTGCATATTCATTATATTTGGCTATAAAGTGAAACACTTCATGGAATCGCATAACAAGCATGCATGTTGCATGTAACATTGCAGGTTGTAAGGTCATCAGCAGTCGCACCCGCTCGCCTTGCGGTCGCACACTCGTAAAGATTCGGGTCGCATCTGAATAAGACTTTACTCTGCAACACATTAATAAGAAAATCCCACAATTTTCCTCATACATCGATCGTCGCAGAGCACAATAAGATCGACAACGCAACATAATAGTTGCGATGTATACAATTCAAGTGTTCACTTTGGGGATCGTCGAGATCTCGACTCTGTAGATTTGAGCCCGTTACGATTCCGGACATGCCAGACATAGGTGCTCTTACAACGCTGTACATTACCGAGAGTTAGTTCTCAGTGAGTACTTTGAAATGGATATAAATCGGCAATGTATGGCGAAGAGCTCGTGTAGGACCGTGAGAGCATGACGCACCGGAAGCTGGACGCATGCCGCGACCGAAGCCTACGAAAATAAAAAGCGTCAGATGCCTCCCGCATGATCTAACCCTACCGAGTAGTATCGAGTGCAGTTCATACACCCTTACATAATTACTACGAGCGGTTCATTGACCCTGGTCACTGTTAGTAAACACTTCCCTATCTGCGGTCGGAGTATGGAAATGTTTTCCTGCCTCGATATCAAAAGTGTGAATGAGTGAATGTCATTCGAGTAACCGCAAAGTTCTTAATCTTGTTGAAGAAAATATTTTAACGGATTAATATCAGTGTTCGATATTTTGACGCTCTTCAAATACATTTTATAGAACGGATAAAAATATAAATTTTAGCCAAGTGACCTCCAGAATAGATTATACCTGATTATTTATTGTATCAAGCCCTGGCTAGATCCTATGCTAAGAAGGCTTGTAATTTTTACAATATATTATATTAAAAAAAATTATGAATTGTAATAGAAAAGATGGTTGCTGACAACTTGGACTGGTGGCTTGAAGAAGACAGTTGAAATCGAAAATATTATGCTACATTACTCAGAAAGAACCTTCTTTTTTAGAACATGTAAAGCTTTACGCACTGCAGGATCGGAGCTCCTCGCACAACGAAACTATAAGGACACAGGCCATAGCCGACCACGCTGGTGTAATGCGGGTTGATGGTGGTGGTCACAATATCTCTCTGAGAAAAAAAATTTTTCGAACTCTCAGGCAGGTTTCCTCACAATATTTTTCTTGATCGTCACTGCAGGTGTTATTTGATTTTATAAGCGTGCCGTTAAAATTACAACAAAAATTTAAGGCTCTCATACCTAATGATCTAACTTTAATCGAAGTGTCTGATATGAGTGACAACAGCCTAACTCATGTCTCGGTAAAGTTTAATTTTTTTCACGGGCGGTGGTAAGCAAACATGTCCAATTGGGCAGGTGCGGGCACAATGCTGGTGTCCGCGATGCATTCGAGACGCGGTACGTGCGTTGCGCCTCGTGCGGAGAAAGCCGAACCGTACGGTGGTACTACGTGACGCGCTGCACGCCGGCGTTAAGGCATCGGACCTCATCCATCAGTTTTTGTGACAATTAATCGATATTTCTCTTAGTGATGCGGACGTGCGTTCCGGACGCGCGGATGTGTGAGCTACAGAAGCGGAACGCGGTGAGCTTACCGGCCGCTGGCTCGCGAGCGCGCGACTTGCTAATCCTGGTGAATGGAACTGCGTGTGTGCGAATTCCGTATGCACTGTTTGATTCCTTTTACTTTGTTTTGTGATCAAAAATCTACAATATTTTTTTAAATTATATATTTTAATTTACCAATTAGTTTGCACTTTCAATTACTAAAAATTGGGTATAGGACCCAACTTTTTAAGAAGAAATCAAAAATTTTAAAGTATTGATAAAAGTGCCTTGAAGCATGCTGCCGGTAAAATGTAAATGTCACCTATTTTGACCATCGAAAGCAGCGTATGTGTGCATTTATTGTATCTGATGACGAATTATTGGGAAGGCACAGATCTGTCTCTCAGTGACCACGCGTACCCGAAAAATTGCTAAATCGCGTGTTTCACAACGTTCTACGAAGTTCCGAGGTTACATTTCGAGTGTCCTCACGCTTCGAGACTGTAGTTTTACAGCTAGGTGTGTACCTACTACAAAATTTCTTTTACGTAAAGTAGTTACATGCAAACATGACCTTAAGGGTGGCATTCGTTACGGATCGTTTCTTGTAGCGGCATTGTGCGGCCTCGAGAGCGCGAGTCCATATTCCACGGCATCGGCTGCCTACTGGTATGCAAAGACGCTACGAGCGTGTCCGCTACGCTTCACCTCGCTACGGCAATACGTGCTACTGATAATAATATTCATGTAGAAAGTATTAAGTTGGTACTTTAAAAATTATCTTACGGATACACCCATCGAAGGTTCTATTATGTCATGTTGAGGTGAGAGTGAGCAACAGCTACCGTTATATAAGTAGGTATATAAACATCTATTTTTTTATAAAATAAAAATAGAAAAGCGTGAGTCCATTTGAATTTAAGTGGTCACCTAAAATCAGTGGACTCGCAATAACGCACCGTTAGATAACCTTTGCATTACCTAGCATAGATAGCCAACAAAATAGGTGAGAAATGCGGTATCGAATCCCGAAACCATGCCAATGACTTTTCTACTAGTAAGTTACACCAATGACATTTCTAAGTTAGGTGCGCTTAGAAAAATTAAATATCACTAAAATACAACTAGGGCGGTCTTGCGTCAGTGATCAAACAGAGTAAAGGAGAGGTGCCCATTCGCGATCGTTCAGAACCTAAAATTTTGTACACCCTTATAAACCTGACATTAATCTTGTTCTTGACACTTTAATGGCCCAAACCGTGTCTCTTGGAAAGTTCCTTCTAGGAAAGCCTGATTTGTTAATGGAGATGACGCATTGATGGTCAGTCGATCACCCCAGGGCGGGAGGGTGGCGGCATTCTACTGATATAATGCGGTGACTAAGAAGCTTTGATTGATGTGTGAATTTATCCAGTGGTATTTTTGTGATAAATGAGTAGCGAACGAGCATGCAGGTGACTTGATAAGTATAATTTCAAATAGGATTGAAGTCATATATGAGGTGGTAGGTAGGTATGTACTACCTACCACCTCATATATGATTATTATTTCGTAGTTTATTAATTCGTTCCTATTATTAATTCGTAGTTTACTTTGTACATTATACCTACTCTCAGTTCACGTCGCTACTTCGTTGTTTTTTTTATTATTATTATTATTTTTTTTTTTTTTACTCGTAAAAATGAACACTCGCAGTGCCACGGTTCGCCAGTTGGAAAGCCAACTCCAACTCGCGCTCCAACAGCTCGGCAAGTCGAAGGAGCAGTGTGAGCAATTATTGAGAGAGAGAGAGGATAATGAGATTGAAACTTTAGATGTTATTAATAGGTACAAAAATGTAAAGTCGGAAATGGCGGAGCTACACGTGCAGTTCCTGGAGGTTCGGGAAGAAAGGGACCGCCTTAAAAGGCAGTCTCGAGACTTTGATCGCTGTTGCGATGAATACAACAGCAACTTGAATACAGTTTCTCAGCTCCGATCACAGCTCGCGAGTGCCCAGGAACGCATTGACCAGCTGGAGCGGGACGCTGCTAAGGCGGCGTCCACTACTACTCAAAATTTGTACCAAGAGCTGGTCAATGCATCTGGCAGTTTGGCTCCAAACGTTTCCCAAGCAGTCACAATTGACTTGACTGGTGATGACTCAATTAGTGTGCCGGGTCGGGTCAATTCTGGCTTAAGAATTAAAAAATATATCAAGTTAAACAGATTTATTAGAAAAACGAAGAAGCTGATAAAAAAGGACAATATTACTAGACAACATGTTTCATTATGTAAAAAGCATAGATTATTAATGGAAAATTGTAAAAAATCTACTATCGAGTTAGAAAAAAATAGACAAAGCTACGAGGCTGACATTGGCGTCTTAAATAGTATGATTAAAGACCTTCAATCATCTTTGCAGGACATGTCTAACAAATACAAATCTGCTCAACTAGACATTGCCGATCACGTGGTGGCCATGGACGAAGTCCTACGACTATCTAAATATAATGAAGAACGTTTCTATTCACTCGTAAATAACCTTCAAGACCAACGTTCAGAGCAGCCAGGGCCATCAAGTGTAACGGAGTCTTATGGAGGTGTTAATGTCAGCTCAGTAGCTTCTAATCTGGCGCCATGTAGGAATCAAGTTTGTATATATACTGATGAAATGGGAAGAAACATGGGCACCAGACTGTATGATCACTCCGGGGCAAATATTTGCAACTTTTGTATGCCCGGAGCATCATTCATACAAATAATGGACAAGGTGATAAATAGTACCCATGATCCTAACAGCACATTAGTTCTACTTTTTGGTAGGAGGGGAAATTTTAATCAAAGTAAATTGACATATTATATGCGACAACTGCAAACATTAAAAGTAAAAAAAGTTATTTTATTTACATTTCCCTATGTTAGGAACGACATTAAAGAAAATAATATTAGACATAAATTTAATGTAATGATGTATAATATGATTGGACATAACAATTTGACAATTGGTAATTATAAAAATTCAATTAATTTACTTGACATTAATAATGTTTTTAGAAATATTTTTTTGTTGACAAATGATAGATTTACTCTATCAAACTTTTATACAAAACAGATAGCATATGTGCTATCATACAATTTATTTTTTAATTATTTAGATGTTAAGACTAGTGCTCCTATTGAGCAGGTCAATTTATTGACTCACTGTAGTAGTACTTGTAGTATTGCTGCAGATAATAGTTTGAAACTTGTCCCGAATACTTTAAATTAAGTATTCAGACAAGGGAGGTACAAACCTCTTGCAACAATTCTAATAAATCGTTAGATAGTTTATTAAGTAATAATGAATGTTTAAATTTGGTGCATCAAAATATACAAGGGTTGTCGGGTAAAGAACTTGAGCTAGATTTATTTTTAAGGCATTACAATATCAATGTCATCTGCGTCACTGAGCACTGGCTGAAAGATTGCCAGATTGCTATTAACTTTGATAAGCACCAAGTTGCCAGTTCGTTCAGTAGGAAGACAGCAATGCGTGGCGGCTCGTTAATCATTGTAGATAAGAACCTTATATTTAAGGCACGTAAAGACATAGTGAGCCTATCCATTGAACGAACTATAGAAATAGCCTGTGTGGAGTGCACTAAATGTATAATTGTAAGTATTTATAGGCCTCCAAATGCCGTATATGATATTTTCGAGTCAGTTTTTGAACAATTGTTAATTAAATTATGTGGTAAATCAAACAAGGACATTATAGTGTGCGGTGACTTTAATATTAATCTATTGGACAATAATTCTATGTGCAAAAATTTCCTGTCCCTACTCAAATGTCACAATCTTACTAACCTGTTTTTGGAGCCAACTAGGATAACAGATTCAACGTCTACTTGTATAGATAATATTTTCACAAATGCGACACCTACGAGGTCTTTAATTATTAATAATCTTAGCTCAGATCACAGTGGTCAGTTGGCTATTTTCAATTATAGAATGGAAAAGCAGGTTTTTAAGAATAAAGTGGTCATTCCAGTTACAGAAAAGCGTATGGAGAGATTTAGAAATAATATTATTAACAAAATGCCATTGCTGTCTAACGCTAGTGATATTGTAAAAGTATTTAAGACAATAGAGGTTAAAAACGCCACCGATCTTTGGGGCATTTCTGTAAAATTATTTAAATCTATAATTGATGTAATGGCACCCCATCTAGCTTTAATATTTAATAATTGTATTGAGAGTGGTAGGTTTCCTGATCTTATGAAACATAGTAAGGTTATACCTCTATTTAAATCTGGCAGCACTACTGACCCCACTAACTTTAGACCTAACCTTTTCTCTAATGAAGTGTCTCCGGGTGCTTCTGGCAGCCACACGATCTCCACCGAAATAGAAGACACGAAAACAAGCCGCGTCTTATTCTCTCGTTACAAATTTACAAAAAAAAGTTGCATTGCTCATTACGCGGTAAATTTAACATGTAAAATTGTGTGTTTAAAGTTTATAGTCCACCGGCTCACTCAGAGACGTTTCTTTGCTTGCGACACACACTAAATTAACAAGTCTAAACTAAAAATACGTTAAATGTAACGCAATGTTCATTAACACACAAGTTAAGTCGTCTTATCTTTATTTTCATAAGAAATCATTAAGGTTCAAAAATGTCTGTGAGCAGGGATGTTAGCGTAGGTTACCATTAATGAAAAACATTGCAAATCTGAATCTCCGATCCTTTCCCAGCTTGCTCACCCCTCAAGTGGCGAGTCATACTATTTTCTAGGAAAGCTACAGGCTCGGTCCTACCTCGATGACCAGCTCCAGGCTCGGTCCTACCTCGATGAGCAGCTACAGGCTAGGTCCTACCTCGATCACCTCGATGACCAGCGCCAGACAAGGATCACAAGGAGGTGTGCGCGTCGCGACACCCTCGGCGATTTTTCCACAAATTCAGTAGCAATAAAGCAGTCTTCGTAATGACTTTTATTGGCACAACGTTGAGTGTTAGTTTATCAAATTAATCTACTCACAGATAAATATTACACATAAGCGAGCTAGTGCTAGCCACCTGATATCTGTTGCAAATGCGCAAATACACCAACGGATGTGAATTATCTAATTCATTTGTTTGAATGTTTAGATGAGTGTGTAGAGAAACTGTGTTTTATTTGAGCGGTGGATTAACAGATCGTCCCTTCTGTATTAAACCATAGACAACCTGAAAATCAAATGAAAACTACAATGAAATTTCTGAAGAATAAAGTGATCACTACTAATTTGTGTCGTTTACAAATACCAAATCGTAAATCTTGCTATAGTTAAATCTTCAACCACGGAATCGCGGACTCGCAGTGCGTGGAGAGTTCTAGGTTCGATTCCCCGCAGGGCAGACATTTAATTGATGGATTTAAATTTCCGTTTCTAGTCTGGGTGTTGACTTGTTTTGTGTGTCCCCATTTTATGGCACTTACGACACACCCTAGTGTCTATCCCTAGTGTCTATAGTGGGCTATCAGTTATCAGTGTGAAGCTTTATTTGATCACTATATACATATAAGGGCAGTGGTGTAACTAAAGGGTGGCAGGGCTGGCAAAATGCCACGTTCCCGCGGGCTGAAGGGCCCCGGACTGACAGGCCGCGGGCCCAGAAGTAGCCCTAAAAGTCAAAAACTAAAAGAAATTAAGAAAGCACTGGGGCTCCATCCAATGAATTAATAGCCACGGGCCCCGGATGGTTTAGTTACGCCATTGTATAAAGGTACCCATTGTAACAGCCCAAGTAAATGTAGGCCGAAGTAAGAGGTGATTGCCTTCTACTGCAAGCTCCTCCCACCGCCTTTCATGCCCAATACGGTGCGATAGTGCAGCGTGCAGCGACGGTATGCGTCTGCATCCGGAGTGTGATAAATTGCATCTGATACGACCTTTACTGGTCGATAAGCAGGCGATTTTCATCGACATGAGACTTTATGCCGACAGCTACTGACATAGTTCTCACAATAATCAAGCTGAAGTGGCTATGTGGGCAAACTTGAAGTTTCTACAAAGGTTCCCTGAATTGTGAATCGTCGGTCAGAAGAAATTTAAGTATGACCACAAGGCCTAAGAATTTTAAAAGTCAAATTAATTAGAAAATGAAAAAATGTTATCTATAAATATTTAATTAAAATTTAAGTTGTATTTATATTTCTTTGCAACAATCCGCACACGTGGAACTTGTTTTGGTATGGATCCACGTGTGCGGATTGTTGCAAAGAAATATAAATACAACTTAAATAACAATGGATTTCCGCAAAGTAACGCCTGATCCAATATATTATTATTTAATTAAAAATTTTTTACTGCATCGATATATATCGTATCGATATGCATCGATAATGCATCGATAATTCACATAATGACATTTAATCAATATTTAAACGCGGAAAGTTGAGCCCTTCCGGCATCAAAATTAAATTTATCGAAAACCGAACAGGATCTCATCCGAAACAATAAATTTTCGCACGTTGGCGCCAACAACTGTAAAACCAGTAAAACCTCAAAATCGTTCTCAGAATCGTCTGATAACACCGCTAATGCATTAAAAATGCGTTTTTGAGCGAGGAACGCACTTCCGTTTTTAAGAATTCCACATAAATATGAGGAGATCTGGAGATCCGTGAATTCCTGTTAATTTGGGTTCCGATATTTGACAGGATTCCGGCCCGCCCTGTGCAGACGTTCCCAGCTCCCAATGACTGAGATGACTGCAGCGTCTGGTATGTACCGGCCAATCCGAATACTTCCGATCTTATTATGGGCTGCACGCATGCTTCTTACGAAATCAGTCCTGAGGTCGAAATAATATATTAATCATTTGCATGTAATAAAATGACATACGATAGTCAACACGCGAGTAAGCAAAACGTTTTTAAAAAAAATATTACAGCCGAATGTTGCCACTTCATACCCTTTGCATGTTTTAGAGAAAATTAGATCTATATTTGTATAGAATGATTGAATGACGAGACTAGAAATGCTAGAAATATTATTTTGTATGTGGTAGAAATAGAGATATTCTTCTTTTTATGAAAATGAAAGTCCGAACGGAGTATTTTTTACATCGTTTCAAGAGTTGTCGTGGAGAGATGGATCTGAGGTGAAAGACCTCCTAGGGTAGAATACCTACCACGAGGACGCCTTCAGTCATCAGCCCATTGGCATGGTAATATTAGCACCATTGGCTATTAAAATAACACTTTTATTTATATGTACCTACTTTTAAAATTTCAGGTTCTTTATTTTATCACTTAACGTGCCAATTACCGGTCATGAGCCGAGCCACGATACATTAAGGTCCACTTAGTTCCTTTATTCCATCTAGTCCTACCAATAGTTCGATAGTCGAACTGCTTGGATTTTTTTATTCCATATTGTTATACTGTACGGATCTTATAGTTAATTAATCGATTTATAATAATTAAGTTACCTCGCCAAGCAATGGGAAGGCCTGTTGGGCAGTTTTGGAGTTTCGGGTGGTATTTCCAGAGTTGGGCGCAGACGAGACGAATCAGGTTTGTTTTGATCGCATTGTCGCCATGTGTCACGGTTCAGTGTGTTCGCGCTTTAACTTTCTTAAGGCGGGTGTCACTTGATTTAGATTTTTATCGTAGATGAATTTGGATATAACCAGAAAAATTGATAACTCTATAAATAAGCACATTTTTAAGATTTAATGGTCACGCTATAAATAAGCACATTTTCATGTTGTTACTTATTGTGTTTATAATGTCGTGTCTGCCTCTACAATTGCACCTGTACATTACCCATTAGGTAAATGTCAACTACTTTTTTTTTAAATCTTTAATTGCTATCCACAGACTCTAGGTCCGTGCCTTTTTTTTGCATCACGTTACTAGTAATATTTTTGCTTTAATGTCAACTACTTAAGGCCTCGTCCTAAAATGGGCGACATAACCGATCAACCAAACAATGCGACAAAATTTAAACACAGTGTTGGAAACATAAACTCCAACACTAAACCTATTTTTTATATCAACTATAATTAAAAGTAATAATTTAAATTCAAATGTCATAGAATAGTGTTTTGGGCGTTCTATTGTTTCTTTTCCTCTTTCATTCATCGCCGATTGTTCTTTAATCCTTCTTCTTATAATGTCTTTATATAATTTTTTTATAATAAAAGTTGTTAAAAGTGCAATTCCTAGTGTATTTGATTGAACCCACACAAAACCGGCAACACTACAGTCCACTCGGGCCACCAACATCGGACCCAACACACATGTGTATGGAGCTGTCTTGACTGAAATACGCACTAACATGCGACAAATGACGTTGTCGTCCAAGCAACTCTTGCGTGCGATAAGGCAATTAGTGCATTGGGTAAATTTTGCCTACTCGTAGAATCACCTTAGTGCACTCGGGGAGATATTTATTTATCTATCAACCGCTTGACGATCTTGAATAGGGTTCATTAGACTAGTTTGTTTAGCGGCCCAAATCCCCCCTAAAACTAAGATTAAATTGGTTATCTCTGTCTATTGAGTAGGTACGCTATGAGTTTACGAATTACCTATTCGTTAAACAGCTTTGATCATCACTAGCCTTAAATAGAATGAGAAGGTATATTTTGTAGTAACAGTTGTTTGTAACAATCGAGCACACGGGCAGCCCCGGTGCGCGACGGAGCTTGAAATTAGTGGAAATTTCGTACACTTTCCGCAAAAAACCAAACCTCTAATGAGACATAACGTGCAAAAAGTTAATCAGGGCATTCAGCAATCAATCGCACCTCGTCTTTGTCGGTCGTCTGTGGCTAAAGGCTGGCCATTTGTGTCTAATCGTGGAGACTACCGTAAGTGGTAAACCCAAAGAAATCCCGCGCAGTAAATTTAATTGCTACCTAAATAAATAGCTCGTGCAAATGATGATGGATTAGCTACGACGGCGTTGGCCGGGAGTATATCGAAACCACGACAATCGTGTCATGGGTAGTTGGGTATCCAATGATTTGAATGAATGAAAATATTCCTATTTCTAAGATCACCATTGATCTTAAGGTCGACCTTTAATGATACACGCCACACTAATAATTATACTTATTTTAAGTTTTTTTTAAAGTAGGTACTTACATTTATCTACATAGAATGTTCGCGCCCAAACATTAGACATCAACGCGATACCAACGTTGCATTAAGATACTTAGATTACAAACAAAGATCGTATTCTCACCCATATTATCCGGAAAACCCCCTATGAATCAATATTAAGCCTTAATGATCACGAGCAGAAGTGTGGTAGGTAAATATGATATGCGTTTTGAACCGAATATTTTGTTCATGATTAATTATTTTTTAAGCCATCGATACTGATCTCAATAGTCAAGACACACTTGCACAGCTAGTATAGTAGGTACTCATAAACAATTTCTTTCCTTTTGTATTTTGTTTTGATTAAATGTAATATAATTGATGATTCACTGTTTTACTCTGCTCAAAGACAAGACCGGCCCATAGACTTATAGATAAAAGATTTTTGAAAAATTTGTTGGTGCCCATAACACAAGTTTCATCTTAAAATGGGCACCACAGTTTTAATAAAATCACTTTAAAATTGTATGTCAGTAACCCATTAATGACCCACTACAGGGTCGGGTCTCCTTGTATACGTGTAGCATAATTTGATATATTATCTACATCATATTTTAAGTCTTTATCTGTATCTACATTTTTTGGAAATAAAGATTTTTATTATTATTATTCATTACCTTTATAGGTAACGCCATTGCTGCCATCCTAATAACCTGTCGCTAAACATGTCTATGACAGAGTATGACCTGTGTGTTTCAGTTTCATCTGAGGGGGGCCCCTTATCCATCGCGGGGCCCTGGGCACTTGCCCAAAGTGCTCACTGGGAAAGAGGGATCTGGGCATACCATTTGCAACATATTTACTCTAATAATTGAACATCTTAGTCCTTAGGAGTAGCACCCGCAGAGAACCTCAGTTATGATTTCATCTCTATTCGAGTTTGGATGCGGGTTTCTATGGGCTGCAGTGACAACTTAACATCAGTAGCCTGGATGTTCATTTGCTACTCAATTACCATTATTAAAAAAGGTTTCGGGTCGCCAATATTCTCCTTATATCAAAGCAGTAAGCACCCTTCTAGCGCAAAAGCTAACACTGAACATACCCCTAGCGCCATCTAGCAGGCGCAGACGCGCACTACATTGCTATACAATTAAAAAGTACAATTATGTAGTCATCGTTTATGTAACGACCTACACTAACGTATTAAGCACCACGTAAATATTCATAATACATACACGTCACGCAGGTTGTTTAACCGTTACCACGTAAAATGAAATGTTATGCAAAGCCGAGTGCTACGAGTAAGTATGACCACGTGCGATGGCACGCGGCGCGGGAAACGCCGGAGGAAACGTCGCCGAGCGCGGGAAACCCGGAGTCGTGTTATCAGTCGCTGCGCTGATGAGCCGCGAAACAAATATTTATCACCTAAATACTTGTACAGTTTATGTGAAATCATGAAACCTAGAGCGGTTTATGGGGGATTTTGTGATACAGTTATGACGATGAGTTAATACGAGTAGGTACGTTAAAATTACGTTTTATCATGACGATGCATGGTGTTGTTGAAAATGTGTGAAATCCTATAGATATTATAGAACCCTGCAGTTCACATGAAGAATAATAATAATAAATCATTTATTTGCAAGAGTATAGAAGTGCTTATTGCGTTCTAATAACTGGCAGTGAAACTCCATTTTTCTGGTTTTCTGTTCGGCAGGAGTGGTTACCATACAAAATAAAGTTATTCACATCAATATTCTGAATTCCCGAACAAACAATTTATTTACAGCCGCAAACAGTGCTTTAGTGCTGTTTCAGGTTGTAAAGGGTTATACACGGGCGTATGGTAACAGTTACTGTGTTTGATACTCTACATTTTATTGTGTTACTTACACTGACACCTAGCGGAAAATAGAGACAATAAATTGGTCAAGTCGTCTATCTCGCAGACTGCGCAGACAGTCTGTCGGCGCAGTTTTATAATTATTAAAAATTGTTCATCAAAAGGATCAAGTTCGTATATTTATGAAGAAAAAAACTACAATTGTTGTACATACTATTTTTTAATATAAATTGCAATTAAATACTGATTGTATCGTTTGTAGGTAATACAGGCATAATCATTATTATGAAGGCATAACTGCTAAAATACTGTTACTAAAATAATTATAATAGTCATTTTATTAAAAGAAATGCATGTGTTAAATATTTAATTATTCTTATATGTAAATATTTCATAGTCTCGAACTGTGAAGTTATATTCGGGCGCGAGAGACGCGGGCGATAAGGAGTCTCCGTACGAGTGAAGATTGCTGAAACATAAAAATGAAAAATCAATTACGAATAGTTTTTAAAAAGTTATCAAAGCAAACATTAAATTATTCCTTGTCTTTGAATAACGGACTATAAAGCTACAACACCATCTATCGGTGAGTAGTTGGAACTATTTATCTTCAAATAATTCTGCCACGAGGAATGTGACGGTGACCACTTTTTCTGGTATTTTTGTATAAAAAATGTACCTGTAACTGTCACTGTTGGCGTTGCAGTTGTTGGATATCAGGAGGTCAGCGCCGGCTCCGAATATTGGCCCGCAACTAAGCATAATGAAATAATAAAATTAATCAAAGTTTCCTCAGATCGACCAAATTTTAACAGTTCAGATTCGCTAGTATCCATAGTTTGATGTGGTGGACTGCCGGCAGCAGGGACTAGGAAAAGTAGGAAATAAAAAAAGCGTGTTTGTGTGCATTGGTGCATGCGCTAAGTGCATATGGATGCGTGTGTGTATTTTTAAATGTGTGTGTGTATACGCGTAAACGAGTGCGAATCATCATCATATCTCACCCGGGGAAGTACCTTCCTGCCATCCCCTTAAACCTGCATGTGTTGCATGTTTTTGTTTCGGTTGGGGAAGAAAGGTTGCCGGAGATATTCTTACTTTTATTTTGTAGCGAATATCTTAGTAATCGCGAATAGCATACGATCTCGGATAGGATTTCTGTCCTGTTTGAGGTCGGAAGTAGGTCCGCTCCGAGGGACGGGACCTGCACGTTCGTTCGCTGCTCACTCGGTCCACTCGCTCAGTTGCAACTGGCAACGATAGAGGCACTCACTCGGGATGGTAGCAGAGCGCGAAGGCCTTCTTGGCGAGCGGGTAGCGCGCGGGCGGCTCGCTCAGCGCGAACAGCAGCGCGCGCTCGGCGGCGCAGTAGCCGCCCGCGCCGCCCGCCGCCCAGCCCGCCTCGCTGAACCCGCCCACCACCTCGCCGCGGGACAGCTGCACACAGTCAAACGCTTTTATTCATTGAGCGGATGGCAATGGGGCGATATTGACACACACGATAGCTGTCACGTGTGTTCCTTTATTGGACCTAGTCATACTGCACCATACAATAATTCATACTTATTTTTAAAAGAGTGCTGGGAGTTTTTTTCCGCCCCCTTTTTTCCTAGTCTACGTTTTGCCTAAGGGGCGATCAAAGCGGATGTTTGTATAATGTTAAACGTATGACGTTCATTAAGTGTATATAAGTACATAATAATGAATAAAAGCGTTTGAATTTGAATTTGTACAGTTTGAGCACACCTAATGAACGTCATACGTATAAATTATACATTCGTCCGCTTCGATCGCCGCTCAGGAAAAACGTACACTGGGAGAAAAAAATGACGGAAAAAAACTCCCAGGGATCTTTTAAAAGTAAATAAAAATTATTCTATAGTGCAGTGTGACTGGGTCCAATAAAGGAACAATGCTGGTCAATGGACGTTACATTTCATCAACAGGCTTACATTTTGAGAATATTATGTAAAAGCAGCTGTGTATGACACTGAATTTTATTAAACATTCATCAATCTAAAAAGTTATTGATACAACTATCGACGGCTTATCCCACATCGCTTTAGTTTTAGTGATAGTTCAGTGTAACACTGAAACACTATGAAGAAAATGGGATGTGTTTATCAAACCCAAAACCATTACATAAGACAGAGTGATAATAATAATAAATAAATAACGCTTCACACTCATAGCCCCACACTAGGATGCCCTGTGTCGTGGGCGCCATGGACACACACAAGACAACAACACAACACACCCAGACCAGAAACAGAAATTCAAATTCATCATTCAAATCTCTGCTCCGCTGGGAATCGAACCCGGGACCTCTCGCTGTGTCTAAACCGCTGCGCCACTCGGGCCGTCGTGTGGGCTGTGTCGCTGTGTGGGTGGGCACCTGCACGAGCAGCAGCACGGGCGCCACGCCGTCGCAGTGCGAGTGGAAGGCGTGCGCGGAGTAGCCGTGCGTGGACGCGCGGAACACCAGGCGCCACGGCTGCTTCGGGGTGCCGCACCTGACAAATATTTAAATTAGCATTTAATACTAGCTGCCCCGGCATACTTCGATCTGCCAAATATAGATATTTCTATTGTTTTGATCGCATTCTTTTAGATTTTCCGTAAGCGGTGATAGCCCAGTGGCTTAGAACTCGACCTCGAATCGAGGGGTCCGGGTTCGAATCCCAGTGGCACGCACCAATGACTTTGTAAAAAAAGTTATGTGCGATTTATAAAATTAAATATCACCTGCTGTTATGGTGAAGGAAAACATCGTGAGGAAACCTGCATTCCTGAGAGTTCACAAAAAAATGCTCTCAAAGGCATGTGAAGTCCACCAACCCGCAGTAGGCCAGCGTGGTGGACTATGGCCTACATCCTTCTCATTGTGAGAGGAGACCCGACCCTGTA
>LR990081.1:11976535-12000809 GCA_905147235.1 Erynnis tages | reverse complement strand
GAAAAATTATAAACAGCAAAAGGATAGATCGCTTAAATGACCATATTAAAATATCAATATAGACACTGGATACAAAGCCATCTTCAATCAGTCTGAAACGCTTACCTTGTCAAAGTCTGTGAAAGCAAATGTTGCCACTACTCTTCATCTCTATCACTTTCTACTCTGTCATAGCGCTGATGGATAACTGCTCCTATACCATGAAGATACTCAAAATCCCATGCGATATTAAAATGTTGAGTGATGGTGTATTTACCAGCTGTTGATGACGGATTGGAAGGCACTCTTGTCTTGCTGTAGAATGACTGACCCAGCAAACATGTTCACAGCCAATCTGTAACAATAGAATATATTTCAATTATAAAAATAAAAAATTCCAATTATTTTGAAGTCGGTTAAAAATAAACATACCGTGGCTGAGTGCGCTGGTCGGGCGGTGCGAGCGGCGCGTGCGTTGCGTGCGGTGCGTGCGTCACGGGCGCGGGAGCGGGCGCTCGCAGCAGCGCGGCGCGGCGGTACCGCTCCAACGACAACTCCATCGGCACAGCACCCGTTGGCTCCACTTCCTCAGCGAAGACTGTGCTATCTGTGAATTGCAGTTACAGAAATCAACAGAAATCTTTGAGGTTTTGCTTGCTCCTAGCAAAGGAGGTAAACCTAAGGGTTTACCTCCCTAAGGTGGTAAACCCTTAGGGATAAGACTAGAGTGGCCATGGGTTGCAGCAAATACTTATTAACAACAGGAAGCTTGCATAGCATACCCATAATTCCAATAAAAACTACCAAAACAATGGAGCAACGACATTGTTGCAGTAGCAGGTAAGCTGTGGATGAGGATGGCACAAGACCGCTGTATATGGTGTGCATTTGAGGAAACATTTGTCCCGCAGTGGACGAAATTAGGCCGCGAAAGAATAAGGGTTGCAACTGTTGGATGTCAGAGGCAGACTACTTGGTGCAGTGCTAGTGTACACGCGTGACGTGACCGACCGATGAGCAGCAGCCGCACGTGCTGCATGAGCGGCGCCAGGTGGTGGCACACGCGCGCGCGCTCCTCCTCCGTCCAGTGCGCGGTGGGCTGCGTCACGCCCGCGCGCTGCTTGGCCCACGCCAGCGCGCACCGCCACACCTCCTCCTCTTCGAGACATAGCTGGGGATGAGACAGGATACATAGGTTACTAATAGTTAGTGGACCGAACTGTGCTGACACTTCGTTCTGTAGAAGGTAATTACTACTTTCCTCACATTCTTTCAGATGTTTTGACTGTTTAAAGTTAAACTCCCCATGGAGTTACACAAACATTTTGAAACAAAGCGAACCAAACTACTTGACCCATTCTAGAGTTCGAGGCTAAGGATCAGCAATTAATTTTTATATAACATATGAGTTTACAGAACATAAGTTAGAGTTTATAGAAGATAAGTTAGACTGTTAGCTGGAGACAAGTATAAATAGGTTAAATTAGACCCATTGATGAAACTGATAGCTGGAGCAACAACACCCATGTCCAGCATTCGATGACGAGGGGCAGGAAGGATGGAAGACTTAGACGGAAGGTGTTATAAAAATACTAACAAAGTCAGACGAGATGAGTTTGATGAGAGCTTCTTTAGGCAGGTTCAGGAAGGCATTGGTCTTGACGCAGTCAGCTGCGTTGTCCCCTATGAAGGCTATGCAACGCTCCATAAATGATGATGCACTCTTTCCACCTGTAACATAATATTAATTGCAGAATTAACCTTTGATTATCCGCTAAATACATGGTTATTCAATTTACAAAAACTTACATCCTGTATGATGGCAGCCACTTTTTGTGTTTTATTTCTTTGAGCTGTAAATTGGTAAAAGGCTACCATAATGCATTTTCTATTATAAAAATCTATAATACTGTAGGATACCATGACTGAAAGAAACTAAGGAAATCAATTTTTGGAGTTATGTTTTGATGTCAGTATTAATGTGTTGAGTATGAGCAAATAGTATTGTATGTAATGTTAACTTGCTATAGGTATTCAAAATGATTGTTGCATTCTTTATTGTTTGGTACCAAGGTAACCAACAAACAATGAAATAATATTGTTTTATTTTCACAGGAAGGCAATTATAATGTTGCTTTGAAACAAATGCCATGTAAGTTTAAACATAAATTTTGGATCTCCTGAAATACTTTTATTACTGTTAGGTGTTAAGTGTTACCAAGGTTATATTTGGTGGGTTTGTAAATAAAAGTCCAATGTTTAACTTAATATTTAATGACAAAATGAACCATCGGTACAAAGTATTCATGAGAACGAGGGTCACCATCACAAAGCACAGACCATCACTTAATGCCTAGGAATGTTCACTTAGTTTCCTAACCTATATTTTACACTGACGCGTTTGGATTTACGTTTTGAATTAGCGTTATGTTATCTCCTTTCAACATAATTCGTCCGATTCCTTTCCGGTTCTTCGTCTTCATATGAACTTCTTCAGCGTCATCCAACACAATATTCATGTATTCGTCGAAGCCCACAATGTGTCCTTCGATTCGTAGATTCACGTTCTCGTAAAGCCAGATTTGAACTCTACTCCGGTTTTGCAAGTACCTGAAGATGAGGTTGATAGGTTGTACCATCACCTTCTGGACTTTCGGTGGACCCTTGTATGCCATTTTGGTACTTTGTTAACACAAGATTAATTACTAAAAATTCTGTTGCCGCTAAGCCGGTTTGCGAAGCAAGCTTTTAATTTTCTTTCTCGCGTCAGTCAAGCAAAGTCAAACTCAAATCGCGTCCCTCCTATCTGTCAAAAATTGATGCCGCCATTCCAAATTGCCATAGATAATCAAAATGGCAGTCATAAATGTTGCAATATCGTATACTTTTTACTGTATATTTTTCAGTTTTCTCAGTTTACATCATTGTGAGAATAATGAGAACTGAGAAACAAAGTTTAATAAAAACGCCCTATATAAATAGCTATATATATATAGGTCAGGTGACTGGAGTTATAAGACACTTCTTATTTTTTTGCTGGCAATAATGTTAGCACTATAAAAAAAAAGTTTTTTTTTGGTTCAGTTTGGTCTATTAGATTTGAAACCAGAATGTACCATAAACATAATCATAGATGAACATAATAAAAAAAAACATTCTGGAATTTCTGGATTTCGTTCACCGACTCACCGACATTGCGACACCGTCTTCTTCTCCAAATATTATACTACCCAAAACTTTATGACGAAGGGTTTTTAAAACTATGTATTTTGTTTAGGTACCTACTGCTATTTTTATTAGAATTCTCTACAGTGTAACTACAGTTTACATAACATAGTAACTTGACTAAACGGCTATAAAATTATTGTTTTCATAATTTATAAATAAAAAAACAAATTTTAAAAGATTAAAACAAAAGTGTGCGATGGCCGGGAATCGAACCCGGATCAACTGCTTGGAAGGCAACTATGCTGACCATTACACCACCATCGCAGTTGTACATCAGATCGAAATTGTAGAATTATTGATAAAAAATTATCATATTTTTACCTGGTCTATCTTGTATTTCCATGGCTGCTGCAAGTAATGTGCAGGCACTTTCTACGCTCAAAGTGGAGGTGACATGGTCCTCGCAAGCCGCTCGGAGGTCTTCAACACCTAGGTCAGCAGCTAACATCATCATTTCAAACACTCCAGAGTCTTGTAATAACAACTAGGAACAAAAAACAAAAATATATTTTTTCATTTTGTTAAACAATAATGACGTTTTAATTTAATTTTTTCTCATTGAAAAAGTTCATAAATTTAACACTAGATGTCACCACAATTGACAGACAATTTAGTACTACTATTTCACGATAGATGTCATTGTAACCGCATAAAATAGTTTCAAATAAAATTTTTATTTTAAAAATGTAATAATATTATGATGTAATAAATCAATTTATTAATTTAAAATGTATAGTTATAATAACCTTTCCAGTGTAGACGTACTGAATGAAGAGGCGGAATGTTTCTGGCTGCACATGTGGCATCCGTATAGGTGTGGGCTGCGCACCCACAGATGGCGCTACTGTGCAGCCGGGAATGCGACAAACTTCCCCCCGTTTCGTATTTTGAAAACTTTTGCACCTGGAACAAAATAAATTAATTTAAAGCTTAAAACAAGATAAATATTAGTATGTATATTACAAAAACGACTATCCTATAGTGTAAGGCCGCGAGCTTTAGACGCGATTAATCTGTTAAGTTGACTGTTTTGTTTCGATTAGGTAGTGGGTACACAAGTGTAACTTACATCAACTGTAAGTGTATAAAAGCTCGCGCGACAGGAAAAAAAATGTATCTCTCTAAATTACTCATGTATTATTAATTTCACGTCATGTTGTTTTCTCTAGCAAAGAGTTAAGATAAACGAATTTTGGTGGAAAGTGAGCTTATTTATAACTCCTTCAATCTGCTTGAGAAGTCGGGAGAATTTTGCAAGTCTTATTAATCGCTCCAAAGTTTTCGCTCTGAGCAACATTCCGTAAGTGCAGCAACACTCGGCTGAAAGCTGCAGGCGCTGCAGCGGTAATTAAAAACCGATAATCTTCCTGCGGGATTATGAGCAGACTTGAGCCCAGAGCGCGGCTTTGAAGGAAAAACTTGAGTTGTCAAGTGGAGGCAACTTGTAAGTTATGCGGCGCGTTCGTCACAGAGTTTCAATAGACAGTGGTTCGAAATGCAAGGAATAGGAAATTCATACGACATAAAATATACGAATTAAAAATAAAAGGATGTACAGAATCTAAAAAGTGCATGAAAAGATATCGATTAAATACGGATTTTATGGCAATAGAAATTTTCAAATGTTCATTCCGTTTCAACCTGCAGGAGTAAAATATTTCTGCTACGACGATCACGCGATTAAATAAGAACGAATGAAGAATTGTAGAAATTGGATACCAGCGGGAAAGCCAAAAAATATGAAGTGAATGGTATCAATTAGAGGAATTAAATAAAAATCCAGAATCAAGCAGAGGACTTGAGGACAAACTTTTGGCAGACGCTAGAGCTTTGTTAGGATAAGTAACTCGTATTTGTGTAACATGCAGTTTTGGTAAATAAAAAAATAGTTATGCTGTAGATATAAACAATCGGTCTTTTAATATGACCAACGTATTATTGTCAGTCAGTAGGTATTTCAGTATTTTTCAGTATTTCTGTCTCGAGAATATTCTGTGACGGGAGCGGGAGCCCCCCTGTGTCTGCAACGACGCCTAAATATATTAAACTTGCAGCTATCGGCAATATTAAGCTAATAAATTCATATTTAAGAACTTTGTTTAGCGTTCAGCTTGTGCCTTTGTTCCAGGCTTTTTCTTGATCGAAACGAGCCGAGAGTTATTATTGGCGTGTCGTCGATAAGAATGGGGTTTGTTCTTGTTCGATAATTGAAATCGGCAGAATTGATTTTAGTCTATTGTCTACGGTTTCAACGAGTTTTCTTGCCAGTATTTTCCATTGTGATTGATTTAAAGTGTAGGTTAAGGTTTTAAAATCAATTTACTTTAAATTGCGAAAGCCGTGGCGTCGTTTCTATTGTTTTGCTTTGTTATTGTTTGGTAAGCCTTCTGGGTTATCGAATACAAATAAGTTTTATTTGTTCATGGGAGTTTTTAGTGGGTATAATTTTCCGTAAAACCAAAAAAAGGTAGCTACGAACGTCAAGCGAAAAACTAATGTTCGCTCACTGTTACCAATGGTACGTTACCGTATAAGTTATAACTATGCTCCAAAGAATAGGCATAGATACTCGTAACATAGAGAAGCACTATTATCCAAAAGAAATTAATTGCATTAAACGAAGTTTCATTTCAAACTGGCAATTCAATACAATGCCACAAGAAGTCTGCGCGCATCACTACGCCTTAAAAGAACTTGAAGAAAAGAAAGTGGTTTCTTTGAGTGTCAGGCCACCTGTTGAGCTGAGACGCAGTTCAGACTGTCGAGTCAAGTGGTCCGCGCTGGCCATGCGCCAGCCACTCAATTGGCGAATGAACTTGGAAGAAACTGTTGCAACCTTTGTTTGACCTTCGCGTATCACGTCATGTCTGACACGACGTGACTGAAGGCAGGCATTGACTTTTGCAATAGAGAATTTCACTTGACTAGGGTATGCGCGTGCGTTACCTTTATTGGTCGTTAAGTATGTAAGTAGTTACGTTTGGCAATATTTTAAATAATAACGCTTCACTCTCATAATATTCCACTCTAGGAGTCGTGGATGCCATGGACACGCACACGCACACACACGCTCACGCACACACACACACACACACGGGTCTGTTTCCCTACGGGCGGCCTGGGGCATACACCACCACGCTGCTCCAATGCGGGTTCGTGGCTTGATCTCTTTAGGAAGGCGATTTCCTATTATAAAATCAATAGATTTTGTCAGTTTTTATTTTCCCGGTCTATGAAGGTTTGAAGAGCGACGAAAGTGTTTATCTGCACTGCTCGTACCAGATTATGCGTAAGTTTTTAATTTTGATATAATTTTACTGAAAAGGGATGGAATATTGCGAAATTCATTGAATCGGTTGATTAGACAAACAATAATAGTAATTAAGGCTCTGCCACATTGTTCCGTTGGCACACATTTTGCCACAACGATTAATAACTCTCGGGGCTCGATTAATCCACTGTGGTGAGGCCTATCTAGAGTTCGGAATATTTTGAAGATCATTAATCTTGTTACGTCGATCAACAACAGATTTCGGCGAAATTGAAATTCGATTCCTACTTGGTAGTTGGAGGCTGTGGGTAATGTTGCTTTACTTAACTTCTACTTGTCCTTTTAGTCCGATTTTTATATGATTCGCAGTGAATTTACAAAAAATATAAACTACGATTCTCCTTTTTTTCTTTCTATTCCATCATGAGCTTTGCTCCACTAAACCCTGATCCATATGAAGATGTAGTTCGTTTCTCTAGAGGATGCAGAAGCCATGACACTGTTTTACGCACTTCCTTAAAATACAAGCACGAGCCAATTACTGCTTTTTCAGCAATTTCTATGCCACCACCAGGCAACGTACCTACAGTGTGGCCATGGCATCAGTGACGTCAAGCCCTTATCGTATAGTACCGCTGGAAACAGACCATCGATCATCACAGCTCCACCGCGGCTGGGATGCGTTTGCCATTAATCGCGAGGATCGGACGACGAGACGGGACCGAAGCGCCGCGTCAGCGCTCGAGGCGACACCTTGAATAATCATCGTAGCGGCAATGTTTGACAGGAAATAACGATTTTAAACGCCGTTATTAATTACAGTGGCAATTTTGGACAGTTAGGGTAGGAACTAAATACGCGAAAACGAAACGTAAACAAATGTGAAATCTTTGTTTTGCTCGGACTCCGATCCGACGAATCTTGAGAACTAAATTTTCTGAGAATTGAAATAGGTATTTTAATACGAAGATGTTCAACGAAATTCCCAAAAGCTAATGTGCTATTCTGTCTGTCTCCTCTCACAATTAAATCAACTGAAAGATTTCACATGCCTATGAGACTATTATGGAAAGGTCTTTTATCATTTATGGTTTGTTTTACAAAGCGCTCGCAGAAATCTCTTGGAATAGGAAAGAGCTCCCACCGTATACTCATGACAGATTTGGCGAAACCATAGCTTTTGCAAGGCTATTAAATAACTAATCACAAACAACATACGCCGTTCGCTGAGCTATTAAAACTCCGTCAGTCTCACAGTGGAACAGTCGCTGCGAGCGTGCAAGCCACACCATTATAGTTTTGACACCACTTGAACATGTTGCTTTGACGTCAAACCGACGCGTGGTGCGGCTGATAGTAATTACGTGTTGAGAAGTTTAAGCAAATGGTTCAGCTCTTTGCCCGAGAATTATTGCCTTGTCTTTACGTGTATGTTTGCTTTCCATCGTTATCAACAACACGGCAAGTTTTTGATTGCTGTGATGCTAATAATGTTGGTTGGTGACATTTTCTGCAGCAAAACGCAAAAGATCTGTCTATAAATTCCAGTAACTGACCGGGTACTATGGGTAACTATAGTAATACGCAATCAGATATCCGTATCTAAAAGTGCTTTTTAAAAGCTTCAACAACACTTAACAGTCCACCTGGTCTTGTATGCCCTCTAAATCCATTAGTTTCCTGCTGTCTTATTCAGCAGCCCACCCTAGTTGGAACCGGCTATACTCTTTTTTTTTACAAAGCCATGGTCGCTTTTCGAGGACCTTTCTTCACCATCTGTTATCGGCCCTACGAACGACGGGGCCACCTTTTTGCCACTTTAATTTGCTAACTTTGACTTCAACAATTTAGGCGATTAGGCACTATAAACAACACAAGCATCTGAGCATCTACATGTTGGCTGGCAGCCTGCAGTTGACGGATGAAACAAGATTAATGACGCTGTAACGTCGAACCCAACGCAGATAAGTTTCACGCCGCAAACTGAATTAATTATTGGCTTCAGAAGTTAATTAATCGACACCAGCCAAATAACTTGCGCTGCTACTTTTCGTGCTTATACCGATAGATCTATGTACCCATAGATAGGCAAAGAGAGTACGGTATCTTTTTTTCTCTGCTTGATAAAGGAATTGTGCAAGCATGAACACTTTCGTCAAAGTATTCATTATAGTAGACGTGATTCATTAGTATGTCGTATGTCGGTCTGTCTTGACATCTTCCCATACTAGTGGCAGCTCGATCCGATTGCTATACGAAACTGTGTAAGTTGTAAGTAAAGATAAAAAACGTGACTAAAGTATATAGTAACTGTTTGTAATATCACGTCACCTCGTCTCAGTCTTGAAACCCGTGAACGTTGAAGAGCTTCCGTCAGGAACAGAAACAGACACCCATAATAGTCGCTGTCGTCTCCCGGATGGATGGTGCGAGCGCCGGGAGCTGTCAGCGTGATTAATCAACTGTCGAGATGTAACTACCACTTATAGCCATGGTGTTATCGCGTAACGTGGTACGGTGATCGAATTTGGAATTGTTTACTAGGTACTATTATAACCTTATATAGTACAGCGGTGATAGCCTAGTGGCTTAGAATTCAACCTCGAATCGAGGGTTCCGGGTTCGAATCCCAGTGGCACGCATCAATGACTGTAATAAAAGTTATGTGCAATTTATAAAATTAAATATCCTGCTGTTACGGTGAAGGAAAACATCGTGAGGAAAACCTGCATGCCTGAGAGTTCACAAAAAAAATGTTCTCAAAGGCATGTGAAGTCCACCAACCCGCAGTAGGCCAGCGTGGTGGACTAAGGCCTTCAGCCCTCTCATTGTGAGACCCTACCCTGTAGTGGGTCACTAATGGGTACTGACATGACATCATCACCTTACTGTTTTAACCTTTTGTCTGTCCGATTAGACACAATGTCTGTATGTATGGTATGTATAAGTGCTGGTCCAATAAGTGGACACAATAGTTAAACAATAGGTATGTATCACATGTGAGTCAATCGATCCTGAAGTGGTTAAGACGAAAAAGATGAAATTAAATTTGGTTTACTTTTAAATGGATCAAACTTTCAGAAAGTATATTGTTTAGCATTATCGACTATTAGGACTAAACTACGTCATGCCATTCATCGAACAGCCAAGTTACTTCATAGCGAGAGCATTCACACTTATTTCGATTCCATAAAAGATGAATCAAGATGATTCCCATAAAAGAGCGGCACAAGTCCTCATTTGCGCGTATTTCAGGAAGCTCGCATTTCAATGAAAGGCTAAATAAAGTCTGATTGTGGATTGAAAATTTGTAATCCTTTTAGCCTTATCTCGTTAGTTAATTCAGTCGGCATCTCGTTCAGTGTTCAGCGTGCAATGCGGGTCGTAATCTGCAGTCTAGATCATTCTAATTTTGCTCTATTCAGTCGCCGGTGCCTAGTTACGCTAGTTGTCGGTACAAATTACACCTCGCTCTCGGAAGCGAAGGCTCCGTATATTTTTCAGGCACTACAAAGGCGATTTTATGTGAGTCAATGTTGATCAGTGTTATTTTCCACTATGCATTATCGATATGTTCGCAATTTATCGATACGAGAAACGGTATTTTTTTAATGTACCTGAAAAATTAAGAAATTTTGAAATGCTTAAAAACCATAATTATCATGCTGTAGTTGTTACTGTATTGTACTGTATTTAAATGTTTTTGGAATTAATGGTGTAAATTAAAGTTTACAAACTTTACGAAATTCTGACTCGAGAATTGAAGTACTCGCGAAAAAGTTACCGATACACTCTATGTAAGCAAAAATATCAAATGTGAAAATAAGTAACGAAATAAACGGCAGGTGGGAAATGAGGCGTCGTGCGCAGACTGCGGCGGCTGAGGCAATTTGTGTCGCCGCTGACGCCTCTGCGGCAAGGAAGGTAAGCGAAGTGTAATATAACGATATTGCATCGAAGATACTATATCATTAGAAAGATGATATCGCCTCACCTCACGCCTTTACGGCGGAAACTCATCTTCGCTGGGACTACGGTAGCTCATGATTGAGGACCTCGGTTAGATTTGAAATTAATCGGGCTACTCCGGAAACATACGTGAAATGAGCTGTGTTCTTGTATTTAAAAAGATGAAGGTGTTTGAATGTTATCTTTAACCTAAGGGATGGGTTCATTGCTTTAAAATACGTCGTTTCTCTTTCGAGATATACACGATAAAGACTTCACAATAAAAAAATTGTGCGCAACCCATTAATGGCCCACTATACAACAAACAATATCTTTGATACACAGTATGTTTGATATTCTTTACAAACAATAAAGAATATCAAACTCAAAAGCATCATCGAGTGTTCCAGAAAGTTCTTAACATTTCCATTTCTATACGTCGGTCGCGGGGGAAATGCTGAATTTCATAGGAAAGCTGCAATATTGCAGTTGGAATAGCGTTATTTGGTCACCGGGAGATGAAATCTCTACGGTTTACGAGATTTTTATTGGCGCTTCGGGATCGAAGTAAGATTTGCGACCGACTGAGAAACGCTGGAGGAGTTAGCGTCTTGACTTTACGACTGAATGTAACAAATAACCTTTGTGCCATGGCGAGTTTATCTTCTTTAGCTCTCAGGATATCTTTAATGTCCCTGTATAATAATACGTGAAGCGAGACGGCGAAACACTTTTGAGAAATATTGCGCGGACGGAGAAGTGACATCTGACGCTAATGTAAAGTAAGTGCTAAGATGGGAGGTGACAACGAATTTAGCAACCAGCATAAGTACCTAAGTTCATTTTCAGTGATAACATTAAGGGTTTCAATAACCAAACTTCGGATATGTTTTAAGATCCCTTTTTAATTGTTTTGAAATAACAGATGTTGACTGGTAACCAAACATCTTTACAGTTATCCGACGATTGATTGACGATCCGTGTCCTAATTACCATGTCCCAGTAAAGTTGTTCGTACGATATCGTCATTTCGTACATTTTGTTGCATTTTAGTTTAGTGTGTATTCCAATAAGGACAGGTCCCTGTGATTAAGTTTTGAGTATTGATTGGTCGGTCAATTATATCAGCCAATAGTCAAGGCCTTAAATCAAGTTCTTTAACAACCACACTTCAACCAAAACATAGGGCATCAAAATAATTCTTGCTTCAAATGAAGAATGTCTGTTTTCTGTTTGACTCAAAGGTTGACTGGTAGAGAATGCAAAGAAAGTTTGTATTGTTTCTGTTGCTATTACAAAGTTTTAAAACCCCTACTGAACGACAATGGTTCTATGGTAAGTGTTCGTGTATTACAGTTTAGGCGTAAACAACGCAGTGGCGGGAAGTTTTATAATTGCATTTGTATTTGAGTTTGCTGCGTATTGTTCCAGTTATTTACTGTTCCTAGGGTAGCCGAGTTAACTGAATTTCGTGGATCTACAAAGCCAAGCTATTGTCCGCTGTGCAGTGGGCATAGTTTGGTTGTTTCGACCGTCGTGACATTTCCTATCGGTAGTAGTAGAATAGAGTTTAATTCTAAGTGGAACTAAATCTCGGCTCCAGTTTATGCACACCCAATTATGACATTTCTGTTTCAACGGCCGTCATGCTGACGTTTAGTGGCCACTGCAGCCCATGAATATTCACGTTCAACTTCAGAAACCCTATCTGTGGTCGTTCATCGAGATAGTCGTATCCTCGCCTCCTCCATCTCTTTATTCCACTTCGACTGCAAGACTGAAAATAAAATGATTACTTCAGGGATAACAACTGTTGGCGGTTCGGGAAAGTTCCATCGTTTTGTAACACCTGGCCACCGCAAACGAGCGGTTCGCGTGGCTCTACATGTAATTGCGATTCATCTGTGATTTTACTTCCCGGCGAATAGGTGGCGCTATACACGTACGTTGAATCTCAGAGATTGGATACGTGCAAAAGAGATTGATAGAGTGGAATCCAAATTTGAAATTTTTGACTGATTTCCAAATTCAAATTATTATGCCAAATATTCTTCGAACTTAAAGGATAACGACCTATTGCATGAGCTTCCAGGACCCTAAATTATGCCAACATTTTATTGTATTTCTTCCTCTATTACTTTCAAACCTCTTTGGTAGCGTTCGGCGATTAAACTTTACTCATTTATTCTGGTATTGTCATTCGAATTTAACTTTATTCGTGTTACATGTGGATTGCGAGTTTGTATTGTTGGCACATCAGCATTCAACCCTTTCATTACATGTTTGTTTGTTACATGTTTAACGACGGAAAGTTGTTTTTAATCATATGTTTCTGAATTAAACGTCACTGTTGCTTATTATGAAAATGAAAACGTTTATTCGTACTAACATGGGTTTCTTTACATATGAATATGGTTAATTTGAATAGTTGTAAAATATTAACTACATCGCATTTTGATAAATCCATATTGACATTACTACAAAATTGCTTAAGTTTTGACGGTTTCCTAAATATCTTTTAATATTTATTTGCAAGGAGCGGCGTATTAATATCACTTGAAATAGTCGAATAAATTTTAGACCTATACGTCCTTAATGCGTTGGTACGACATTTAATTCTAAATAATAGAGATAAATAAGGTGATTTAATAAAATTGAAATTTTGCTTTACATTTCAATGAAAAGCAATCAAAACTTAAATGCAAACTCGAAGCCAGGAGGCGCGTTTGTAGGTACTCAGCTACTAGCGGTTTTATTCAACCATTGACTCCGTCCTAGGTCACTTTTTCGTTCGCTTACCAATTTGTAATCAACATTCGCGCCTTAATGTTATGAACTTATAACTAATCTCATCATGTAGGTATGTTCAGCAAACGAGTATTACCTGGCTCATTACCCGCGACATGTGCACATGTATACAGCACGTCTACAGCACATGTATACATGTCTAGGCTGAAGCGATTTATTAATTTAGTCTCCGGCGGAGTCGGTAGCGGTATCGAGGTAGTGCGGAGGATTCCAAAGTTTCTGTCCCTATTAAGGCATTTTATTAAAGCTTTTTTTGTTAAAAAAATACTAATTTTTTGTCTTCTTAATCTTGAGAAATCACAATAGAACTACGAAACAAAGATAAGACTGTAGACAACCAGACACTACTGACGGTGTTGCAATATTATTTCACATGTCCCTGAAAGTGCCGTGCTCAATCTAAATTTTAAATTTGAATGACTTTTAGGAGATAGAAAAAGTAAACGATGTGACATTTCCTTATTATTATACTAGTTTAAGAAGCATCGTGAGGATAGCTAAGAGTTCCATGGCGTTTTCAAAGGCATGCATAGTTCACCAGTCAATATCTTTCTCGTTGTGAAGAGACCCAACCTAGCAGTGGGTCCTGACTGGGTTGTAGACAGAAAATGTGAACAGCTTGTTGACATTTTAGTAGTAATCCAAAGACTAAGACCGATCCAAAGGCCAAGCCTTACTGTAGTATTTTCTCTCCTAGAGCCCAGTTTGGGAGCCAGCGGCGTAATGTATAAGCATGGGGGTACAACGCGCGGGATAATTAAGGACTTAATTACGGCGGGCGGAGAGCCGGTGATTGATGACGTCACGCCGAACGCGCACGAAGCTTGGCGAAGGAGTAAGGCTCTGTTCGGTGTTAGGGGATTTATCGGTCGCGAAACGGTGTGAAATGAGGCGAAAATTGACGAAAAAAGATAATGAGAAACGAAAGAAGTTTATAAGCATAATAATTATGCTGGAACTTTTTTTATGAAAAGAGCTCGCTTTTACTTAAATGGTCGGCTTTTAATTTGTCTCTTGGCGTTTTGGTCCTGATTACGTGGAAACCTGTTACCTGTCTGTAAGAAGTAAGAAAGTTAGTGGTGCGTGCCACTGGGATTGGAAACCAGACCCCTCCAGTAAGAAGCCGAATGCAAAGGTGGGTTGGTGGTACCTGTGTGTGTGCAAATCTAAGAAAGCCTCAGTCCAGTTAGAAGGTCTTAGGATTTAAACTACTCGTATCTAAGTATCTCTAGGTACATCAATTTGCTGTCAAATTTCAAAGACCGAACTGATCCCGGTCTTGCAAAATATTTCATAATCCTTTGTACTTGGAACGTAGCCTTAAGATTATGTTATTTAGGCAATATTGATATTCCATCAGCAGCACACGCCGCCGCGCATAATCAGCTTCGCCTTAAGTAGAGTCGGAACCACAGGCTGTGTCGTACGGGATTACCTACATGAGGCTGCTACTTGGCATATACTGAGCTGCCGAATATGATATTAGTAGTCCAGTGGTTCAGAATTCGACTGCTTAATCGAGGGGTTCGGGTTCGAATCCCAGTGGCACGCACCGATGACTTTGTGCTTAAGGGCACGTGAAGTCCACCAAACTCATTAGGCCAGTGTGGTGGACTAAGGCCTACATCCCTCTCATTTTAAGAGAGACCCGACTCTGCAGTGGGTCACTAATGAGTTACAAACAACAGTAACTACCTACGAGGCTACGATGAAATTCGTTGAACCGGAGGAAGTCTCTCAAAACTAGCAAACCGAAGTGGCAATGGGCTGGTCACATCGTTCAAAGGATGGGGAAGAAAGGTCCTCGAATGGCGGCCACGTCTCGGTAAAAGGAGTACAGGCCGCCTTCCGACCAGGTGGCCTGATGATATGAAGAAGGCAGCGGGAAATCGCAATTTTGCAGCCATAACGGCCAAAGCAATACACACCCTGAAATGTCATGTGTTCATCTATTTCAAAAGATGTCTCCTTAAACATTAGCTTCTGTTGTTCAGGTTGTTACTATTGAGGCAAAGAACCCTAAAATGGTAGTATAAAGAGGAAGTTATTTGCCGGAGAGCAAGGGAACAGCGCTATATCGCAAGATTGATAGCGCGCACTGGGCGATTAATCATCCCAGCACAAACTTAATCAATTATGTTCCGCTAAACATACTGCAAAAATATCGAAAATTTCCGCTTTGTTACAGACTTCATTTACATTTAAATGGAAATGGTCTAACTTCATAGCAATGAGTGGGGAATAAATCAGTGTAAAGTCCCTGGGTTCAGCCCAAAGTTCCAAGACGTGCAGTGTCCATTACAGTTTATTGAACAACATTAGACATCCATTCTCAAATACTGCAGTCCGTAGCCAGGCGACCGACTACATAGATGCGTTGCTACTTCTAGCAACTAAAATGGCCAAGACTTTATCATCAATTCCAAAAATACTTAGTTTCATGGTCAACTCACTGGTTGACCATGAAACAGTAAATACTGTAAATAAGACAGACGTATTTACGGCAGAGATAAGGGTACCAAGTACCAACTGCTAGTGCTTTTGTCAAAATATAAACATAATGGTAAGAAATTGACAGTTTTACTGTTGTTACCTACGTAAGCCTTCATTATATTTTTCCGATGGAATATGTGAAGATAAATCAGCTTTGTAATCTTATTCTTTATATGTATTGAATTTAACGGGTCATACGTATTGAGTTAATCGGGTCTGTAGGTATGATATTTAGACTATTTTACCGAACAAACCCCAGACAGACTCCAGGACCCGTACGCGAAGTTATTCCCAAAGTTTCCAACCCACTCACCATTTGTAAAGAGTAAATTGGAAATGTTACTCCGTTTCTTCGCTAGTTTCAGCCGTAAGATGTATGGGGTTAGTTGAGACCTTCCCTTTTTATTACATCATATTATTTATTACTGTGAGTTGTGAGCGCTATTTTTTGTGCTACCTCTATTAGTCTGGTAGTTTGTAGATATTTCGAGGAAATATTGCCATTACGCCCGCCTCGATTGTGGGAGTTTGGTGATGAATTGCCCTTTGAATTCCGTACATGAACCGGCGAAATATACTCGCAAGTAGTCTAGATCTTCCTTTCGTGTTTTATAGGCATCAAAAATTACTTATAGGTACTAAGGTACTTTGGCCTGGAAATATGCAATAAACTGCGTACTGAAAGACGCAGTTTGTGGCTCGTAAGCGGCTACTGCACATGGCTGAAGATACTTCAAGCTACGGTACTTTGAGATCAAGTCAAGACCTAGGAGTGGCTTCGCAGACGAAGGTAAAGACGAACACAGATGTTGAAATACTGTAATGGACGAAGAATAAAGAACAATAAGAAATTTTATAGGATATGTTTGCTTTCATTGCTTGTTCAATGGATAACATAATCTACCAGCCATACTTACCCAGATGAGTACGAGCTCAAAGACGGCGTAGACAAGCAGAGTAAGCTAAATTTTACCTTTTTAATCGGGGAAAAGGTACCAACCCTCTTGGGGAAACATTGGGTTATGTAAGATTTTTTCTACTAAAACAATATCGGTGGCGTTCCAACGCACAAAGGGAGATCATAGAACCTCCGCAAGAACGCACCAGTACAAGTTTAATTATACCTAAAATAGGAAGGAATGAAAAGTAAAACAAGAATATATCCTTGGTTTCTCACTATTATTCTCAGACGCAAATAATAAGTCATAACAAAAGATGTCACGGATCCAAGTTCGGTATGTCAACTCCAAAGAGCGCGTCAGTTTTCCCGCCCTCGCTGACCACATGGCGCGAAGACGGCCATTTTCATGCAAATTGAGCGCGGGACGGTTTTTGCGACCCTATCTTTTGTTAGGGGCGCACAATTTTACAGGCGATACAGGACATTTCTTGTGATACTCGAATTTGGTTTTTCATCGTTATCTTTAAAAATATTAAGAAGATATATAGGGTAAGTATTTAAATATGAAATTATCAAGCGAAAGGATCGCCCTTCCTTCCTATCAGCCGTTTGTAGTTCGCTGCTGAACAAGGTTTTGTCGTCATACGCATTAGTTTGCGCATCACCAATAAAATGTATGATTCATGACGCTATAGATGCTTTTAAAACTGAAAAATATTGTTGTGTTCACCTACTACAATGTACCTACAAGTCACTAACTCATCAGCGTAAGTCGCTGTAGTTGTAACTTGATTATGGGCACAATCGACTAAGATTGGAGTGGGTTCAAGTACGAAAAATGGAATTTTAAGGACAGTCCCGCAGAATCTAGAAGGTATGGCCGCCCAGTCTTTGTCAGGTTTCAGAATGATCGCGGAATAATTTCCCCAGCTCGGGACTTCTGGACAATGGGTACCGGCTCTTCATATTAGCATTATCATGGCATATTGAATTCTTTTGTGTTTGACAGCCTGTGTGGGAATATAAATCGTATCTGCTGCGGCCCAAGTTGGGTATGTCCCTTTGCTTTCTGTAATTTGACAACTTCGTTGGTTGAATTCGATATAACAGACATTTATTTGTGTTTATTTCGCAATGAAAATACTCCGTTATAGGGCTGAATATCTAGTGTTGTGGGGAGGTTGATGGCTTAATGGTAAATCAGAGGTATTTTAATTCAATTCTATACTTAGAATCAATTTGGGTAAATTTGAACGTTTTTGGGTAAGTATGAACCACTTTTAACGTTGATTACGTTGAAACTTCCTTTTATATCGACTATGATATCTCAACTCACAATTGTCAATATTTTGATTACCATATTTAATAACATATTGTAACATATTGTGCTTCAACATAGTAATACGTTACTAAACTTAATCTAATTTGCATTGACTCTACGACTCTACTCATCTCTACCAAGTTCCCAGTAGGTAGATACTACAGTTTAGCGCCATCTATTGACAGCTTTGTAATTATGCATTTTAGCAATTGCCCACTAGATGGCGGTAACAAGCGGCATTCGACAAAGCGAAATAAAAACACGAGGAAACTTTCCAAACACAAATTAAGAGAATGTGACGATGAATATTAAAATTAGAATAATTACTTTCAGATCATTAGGGAACTCGCGCTTCATCGGGCAAATTACGAGTATTTGAAGTCGCTAGCGTTAAATTAATTTGCATCTGAAACAGACGTTGAATTTATGTGCATTCATGAAAGCGCGTAATTTCTTTGCTCAGCGAAGTTTGTGCTCGGTTACCTAATTGGGCATTACGCGAAATCTTCATAATTTAAGCAGCTTTGAGGTTTTATATTTTTACTTGAAGAACTCTTTCATCTTATTTGTAGTATTATTATATTACAAATAAGATGAAATATTATATTAAATGATTTTAATGACACGAAATTACAAATTACAATATATGACTTGTTAAATAAAATACAAACTGTTAAACAATTTTACGTTATAGTTACCTACATAAGTATAAAAAGGAAAATCATTGTCATTTTCACCCCTTCCACCATCTCCCGTATGGTCTAGTGGCTAGGATACCTGGCTTTCACCCAGGAGGCTCGGGTTCGATTCCCGGTACGGGAAATTTTTTATTTACCTGGCAATGAGAATAATTTTGTGGGCGAATATTTTTTCCTCGGCTGATCCAAGGATGAACACTATGTCAGCGGACTCATGGTCTTCAGACAAGCGCTGGAGATCTCGAAGCAGCCCTGGCAAGCCCGCGCGCTCCACTGACGCAGTACAACAGGTACCTGTCACTCTATTTGCCATTTTTTCGACAATTTTATCACAACAATATAAAACGAAATAACTTTCTGACGAAATTCTTTATTGTTATTAGCACTGGGTGTTTTATCACTTTTTTGCCGATGATAACACAATGTTATTTATTTATAAACACAAACAAAACAATTAAAGTGTCACCTTTCACTTCGTAACTACATGAATATCACTAACACGTATAACGACACCACCAGACACGGTTTCTAGGGGTAATTTCATTGAATATAACTAAAGTTTAATTCATTATGCCTTAGAAATAAGCTTAACTGTCAACATAACCTCAAATCACGGCTAACATCTCGATTCGTGTAACTTTGACTCGGCGCAGCGTTTTCCAACAGCTAACTGTGTTCAGTTTTTTACAACGACTAAAGTGAACGCTGTGTCACCTGTGTGTTATTTTAGTCGAAGTTCTATGAGAGCACGAAGGTTCAAAACAGGTTTACGTTTTGCTCAGGTAGACCGCCTCTATATCTATCTTTGTCTTTAAGTCATGTTACGCATAAATTAACTCACAATTTCGCAGCTGTTCACGACGCCTCCGTGGCGCAATCGGCTAGCGCGTTCGGCTGTTAACCGAAAGGTTGGTGGTTCGAGCCCACCCGGGGGCGATAAGTTTTTAAAAATTTGCTTGTTTTTTTTAAAGTTTTGCTGTATTCACGCTACATTTTTTAACTTAAAAGGTTTTTAAACCCAAAAACAACAAAAGAACATTTAAATTCAAAGTCTAACAACATTTTTGAAAAATTCTTTGAGGTTGATTCTATATTTAGGTTTACAATAAACCGCCCTTTGTAGCAGCACAAAGTCTAAAACTAGATTTTGAACAAACCGGGACCAAATTCCGAAATTCTAAAATGCATGGAATAATTTACGGACTTCCGTACAAAGTCAGCTAACGTACCTATTCGACATTTAACTAGTCCGGTAGTATGTATGTACTATGTAGTATGTGGGTGTATTGCAATCAGAAAGCATTTCAGAATTTAACCGTTTCGATATTGTCAATACAACACCTATATTTTTCCTTAAACCACCGTTCAGTGAACAGTGATGTAGAGTTAACATAGGTACGGATTCATAATGCTTTATAAAATGGATAAGCTATTTATTTCTGTATATTATTTAGCAGTTGCGTTGTCATATCAGCAAGATGAAACTGTAGAATAACTTGACTCTCATAGTCCGTTCAGAATTTAGTGACAGGAAGTGCAGCCACCCCGCGCTGAGTGACAGTTCGGAAATTGCAACCCGTCAGCGCTCTCGGACGTGTGGTCGGAGGTCCGAATCCGAACGCACTACGCGACACGGCCGCCATGTTTGAACTTTGAATAAACAGTTGTCAGTTTTAATTTAACACTTGGCAATAGTTAAACCGTTATGCGCTAGCACAATTTTACAATTTCTCTAAGGTTTCGTATACCAAAAAAATGTGCTATTATAAAAAATTCATCTGTGCGTCCCTGGGTCTACTCTTATTTTTTGTTTTACTTTCGTTGAAAATAAGTTACTTAATCCGAGAAATCAAACACAAAATTTTTCCAATTTATTTTCGTTTTCATACGGCCGAATGCGCCGATTTCGATTGAAAGAAATGAAATAAAAAATTAGATTGAAGACGCGCCAGCGGCAGGGAAAGATTTGGGGGAAATTTTCTGAGCAGTAATTACATCCTGCATTTGCTTTCATTTTGTGCCCAAAAATAAAGAGGAAAAAGGAAATAAAGTTTGATTTCAGAAATAAAGTTATATCGCGTCGATTTGTTTACGTTTTGATGCCCCTTTTAGTAAAAAAAACTGTTCTAAATTGTAATGTTGTCCTTTTAGTCAAGATGCTATGATATTTTAACTAGGCGCTTTAAACCATGACGTTATACTATACAATGATTCGATACGATACAGTTACATAACAAACACATAAACTTTACTTGTAAAATAACGTTTATCTATTGATTAGTCAATTATATTAGTAAGCAGAGTGCACTGCGTAACCACTAAACGCTGAAACGTTTACTTTACTAAGTATTTAAGTCTTTAACTTTGTATTTATTACAAAAGTAGCCATAAACTTGTCAAGCGATTTCATCCGGCTCCGAACATTTACCGACAATCATATTTTAATTGAGTTTGTTTGAACAGTTGTGCGCGCGTTCGTCGAAAGCTAGATAGGGTTACCAAAATTACAAAACAGAAAAGGATACCTACATGGAGAGATGAACAACACAGACACTCGTTTTTAGAATTAGAATAGGTATATATAGTATAGTCAGAATATCTTTCTTCGTCCTTTTTCGCCGTATTTCTGACACTGGTCAAGAGATTGCACTACGGGTACCTAGGTATCCTAAATCACTATCACACATCACATCCTATCAAAGTTTTCTAAATGGCTAGAATATAATAATATAATATTGTATAAAACTTTGACAAGACGTAATCGGAGTACGCCACTCTGGCGGCAGTCTGGCAGTCTTCATTATAATATTCGTTGATTGTCTCGTTTGGTCATCACGGGTTGGCTTCCTAACCCTCCATTACATCAACTTGAAGATTCCAGAGTCCCGTTGAGTAACTATTTTTCGAACACGTGGCCACCACATCTCGACGGCAGTGGCTGTTGACTAAATAACGCTTGTACACAATAATTCCATCGGTTTGTTGCTACACCACGAATGGTGGACGGTGGGGCGCTAATGGGCTCTGGTCGATGTGTTTGTTTTCACGCCGTATTTATTGGTTTCAAGGTTAATGTCCAGGGCCGGATTTAGAAGTCTGGAAGCCTCGGGGCAACAAAGGAGTGGAGGCCCCTTGGTCCCAAATTATTTTCTAAATAAAATCAACAATTTTTTTCAGTCGAGTTTTCGAATAAATAATAATAATAAATTGCAAATGCTTATCAGGGCCATTTGATATTTTGATATTTTACTGATTGCCTAATTGATGAGAACAAAATATTTATTCTAATTTCTGTTAATATTTAATGTAATCATGGTTGTACAAAGTACTGTAGGTAAAGGTAAAACACAAAAAAAATATGAAAGGAAAAGTTGTATACTAGTGTTAGTCTTAATTTAATTTTTTTTCCGAAGTCTATTGTGGGGGCCCCTATTTTGTGGAGGCCCCGGGGCTGTAGCCCTGGTTGCCCTCCCCTAAATCCGGCCCTGTTAATGTCTGTAATGTTTAAGGAATGGTCTTTAACTGTTGGGATGAGGATCAACTGTACTGATTAAAGTGTAATGTTTATGGATGGAGTTCTAAATATTTTACTGCATTACTTAACACTGTCTTGGTTTTATCATCGTGGAAATCTACTCGAGTTGTATTTAGTCCGCACAGGGGTATTTTAAGTATACACGGGTATAATTATAATTAATTATAAAAAATATCGATATCCAAACAATACCGGATAACATAAAACCTTTTCTTATTGACGACTTTTAAAAACAGTAAAAATTATGCTAGTTAAGAAAGCAGAGCTCAAAACACTGAATTGATCATAATTTTCATGTTTTTATAGAGTGCCACAGGCAGATAAGTTATGATAATTTCAAACGAAGACCACGATCAAAAAACCTCTAAACATTAAGTAGGTACATGTTACACCGACTGAGATGTAAAACAAAGAGTATCGCTGTATACGCCGTCACACATCCTCTACAGTGCTCAAAAATAGTTTCAGATGTTTGATGTCGCGAAAAGAAGACAAGAGATCCTTCCGGCCTACCCTTTACTTCAAAGCAATGTTTTTTGCCGCGAGAGAGCTGGCTTCATGTCGACTGGATGACAATACCACTTCAATGACGATGCTAATTAAACAAACAGCAGTGACACAGTGTAGACATGTACAGTGGTGGGTTTTTGGTAGTTGTGGAAAGGGCGATGCTGTGTAGAACCTAGCTTTAGGGTTGTCAGAAGGTTTATACCATTTGAAAGAAAAAATACAGTAGGTAAGTATTAAAAACTTTATTTGTTATTTTTTCACCATTTGCCTTCTCGTACAGCTAAATTAAATGTAATAAGAAAAACTTTTATAACTTTGTGTTTCAATTAAAACAGAAAAAAGAAGTAGAAGTAAAAAATGTAACTGGAGACACAAACCAAAGGTGTTTATCCAAACCAGCGCAACCCGCCGCGAAACAATTCCTGTATGTTCGTTTCTTTAATTGGAATCTACTCGAAAAAACATTAGCTTTTAATTTCTGCCACCAAGCTGCTAAACGACGTAGACTATGTAGCTCGGTGCCAGCGCTCTCTAAACGGTTTGATGGAACGACTGTACGTGTTTACAATCTGTGGATCGGGTTATAGACAGTAAGAGCCGCGGCTGGCCCGATGCGATCTGTCCCACAAAGGAATCAATTACGCGGCGGTGGCTTACCTTGCGCGCGAACTATGAACTTACAGACAGGGTATTTTTGTTAGACAGGATTAGGTGTAGGTGTCCATTTATAAAGCTTGTAAAAGAGTTACAGTTGCACGTGCAATGCTAGCGTTTTAAATAACTTAGAGTGTAGGTACTCGTAGTATTGTTACTAGTAAGTAGTGAAATTTAAGTTGTATTTATATTTCTTTGCAACAATCCGCACACGTGGAACTTGTTTTGGTATGGACCCACCACCCTACCTTATCTCTTTGAGTAGGTATATACCATCACAACTTATTCCAATAGTACACGACACGTGTTTCGCCCCAAAACGGAGCATCATCAGGTGATGTGGACTCAGCAACCAACCGTTGTAGAACAAGTTCCACGTGTGCGGATTGTTGCAAAGAAATATAAATACAACTTAAATAACAACGGATTTCCGCAAAGTAACGCCTGATACAATATATTATATAAGTAGGGAAATGTTTTTTTACGAATTTATTAGGTCCAATAGACCAAACTCAATGTCTATTAAAATTATAGACTAGACTTTCTTACGCCGACAAGCAAGCATAAATAACCCAAATCCAAACTTCAAACTGCCAGTACGTACCTACCCCAAACTTTTGGCTGAACAATTCTTGTCAGTTCTAAGAGTGTGTGAGTTTTCGCGTTGTCTCACGAGTTAGGCTCTCGTCTCTTTGAGGCGCAGATCAAAGCACACGCTTCTATTAGCTCTGATTACAGCGACGCGCCGCTCTTTGCGCCCTGCATCGCGCTGGGGTCACCATGCCGTAGGATTCACCTGAGATTTCGGAGTTTTCTAACCCTCCAAGAATTCACATGTTATAAAAAAGAAGTACCTACAATTTACAGCTTAGCTTACCCGAACGGAGCAGTTTTAAAGGCATAATTGAAGTTTTTATTATGGAGAACA